>JAZHYW010006033.1:72500-100531 GCA_037355805.1 Ixodes ricinus | reverse complement strand
CCTGGCCCCTGGCGACACGCCACGACACGCCATGGAGCGCCGGGTGTCGCCAGGGGAAGGGGTAAACAAACATCGGCGTCGGTAATGGCGGCCGGGTTTCGTATTACGGAAGCGCATTCAACGAGTAAAAAAACTAGACGAACTATAAGTAAGTATACATTGTTTTAGGTTCTCTATATTTTTAGGATGCGATTTTTATTTACTTCAGTTTCTCCGATTTGTACAAACACACGCAAATGTCTACATTCTCAACAAGGCCGATGCAGGTTTCCGTTGCCAGGGGGCGCGACCTGTACCGACCGCCTGCTCTCGTCTGCAAATACAGTTCCCCCAAAGCCGTTTAGAGGCACACGATCGGTCGACTCGCCCGATCCAAGGTATCGATCGTTTTTGTTTATCGATCGTATTTTGTTCCGGTTCCTAAAACTCTCTATTGACGGTATTTTGTTCCGGTTCCCTAAAACTCTCCAGTAACATCATCCGTCTAAGGTAACTTCGTCTCCGGAAGTTGCCGCGCTTATCTTTTCCGGCGGGACAAGGGAGACAGGCTCTTACGACGGAATCGGTGCATCGGCGAAGCTAGACGTCGTGGTGACGGCGACCGGACCTGCGGCTTGGTGCTGGCGGGGGAGACCGAGGTCGCCGAAGGTACTCTTTATCTCCTGTGGTTGCTCACCAAAGCGTGGGCGTGGGTCGCGCGGGTGGAATTAGCGCAGTCCTATTTGCCGGTAGGGGCAACATCGGTAGAAGTGGTCGGCTTCCCCGCACTGGAAGTACAACGGGCGTCGATCGGCCGTCCTCCACACGTCGGTCTTCCTCGGCGAGGGTCGCTCCGGGCGGATGTACTGAGCTTGTCCTTCCTGGCGTCGAGGACACTGCGGTATCGGAAGGTCTCCTCGGGGTGGTGCCTTGACCTGGCGGTTAGCTTGCGGTGGTCGTCGGGCCATGGCGTCGTAGGTCAGCGTCGGCTATTCAGGTGCGTCCATGTTGACGGGAGGTTCTGGGTAGAAGGATTGCTGAACTTCTTCTCGGACGACCTCGAGGATGGAGATTAAGGCCGGGCGCTCAGCGGAGAGCAAGAGCTTCTTAAGCTCCGCCTTTACGATGTCACGGATGATGTCGAGGAAGATTTCGCGAAGGCCGGCGATGCTAGGGCTGATATCGTAGCCCCATGTAGAAGCACCAGCTGCGCTCGAGTGTCGATGGTTGTGGTTGGCTTTTGCGAGGAGTGCACGTTCCATGTTTGTGGCCTCCGTGATGAAATCTTCGACGGTGGATGGGGGTTGCGAACATGACCACCGAAGATGTCATCGTTCACACCTCGCATAAGGAGCCGCAGCTTCTTTTCGTCGGTGGCTTGAAGGTCAGCGGGAGCAACCAGGCATAGAACATCCTCAACAAAACTGGTGATAGTCTCGTTTGCGCCCTCGGTCCTCATTCGAAGGAGGTCATGGGCCCTCTTTTTTTATATTGGTTGATGAATGTCCGTCTCACCGCATTCTTGCAAGCGATCCACGAGATGAAGGAAGTCTCGCTATTTTCGAATTAGTGCCTGGCCGTTCCTCCGAGCGCGAAGTAAATACTCTGCAAGCGCTGTTCGTCCGTTCATCGTTTGTGCTGGGCCACTCGCTCTTACTGCTGTAGCCAGTTCTCGATGTCTTCATAAGGTTCACCATGGAAGTACTCGGGCGTATGGGCAGCGATGGGTATGACAACAATGGGTGGAGTGGTCATCGTCGCAGTCTTCTTCCTTGGTTTCTGCGGCAGGGGTCCAAGTTCCGGAAGTAGGCCTTGATTGTGGCAACTTGATCGGCCGTCGGTGTCTTCTGCGAATTGTAGCCTTCGGGGGCTGAGAACTTTTTGTAGGTGTGCGCTTCTCGGGCATAGAAAGCGCCCCTGCACCCCAACCAAAAATGTCACGAATTACAATTGATGAGGCGACGAAAACTGCAGTAAGCTAAATGTTTTAAAGGGGCGAATTTGTGCCCAAAAACAGAAAGGAAACAGGAAAAAACAATTGAGCATCGCGGGCGTCGACAGCGGCATAACAGCAGGGTCGATTGCTAACCCTTTCTAACGCCGCTCGCCATTTATATTGGAAAACATTTTCTCTGCAAACTGTATTTGTGAATAAAATTTGCACTAAGATTTGGTCCACAAACTCTGGTACCGAGACGTAGAGTATACAGTTCCGCTCGAATTGATTAAACGACTCATATTCTATATATTCCCGAAAAACAACAGTGTTTACGTGTACACATTTGTGTACGTAGCGTTTCAAAGGGCTAAGGCGATACTGACTCCGGCTCGCCATTAGGAGCACATTTTGTACCCTCGTGTGTCTCTGGAACATTCAGCCTATAACATTCGGCGCGCAGAACATTCAGAACTCGATTAGATGGTAATGTTCTCAAACTTACGAGAACGCCAAATTGAAAGAATAAATGAAAGGACAGTCCGCTAACTGGAATCTAACTTAGACTTTCCGCGCGACAGTCAAGCACGGTAACGATTCGGACACGCACTTTTTTTTCTTTATTGCCGGTTTAGAGGTCATCAAATTTGCTACAATAATGATAAAAAAAACATTCACATCAGTCACTCTTCGACAAACGCGACATGCTTAGAAGTACTTTAATTGTGTAACACCTTATAGTTACAGATACACGATCGGGAACCACAGGGTGAGCCTTCCACACTTCTATCACCCGTCGAACAGATTTTCCAAAGTACTCATAAACCGGACGGACATCCACATGAGCATGACCGACAGCCATGCGGAAGTTTCATATGCTATGTAGGACCAGAAGCATGACGAGATCATACGGCACACCGTTTTCATGATCTATGGCTAAGTACCTAATACCGCACTCGGTATTAGGTCACTCACACTACAACAGCGGCAGCGGAAGGCACGCAACAACTTGGCCTAACTGCGGTCTATCTGTTTCGCAGACGCATCGACTATCGTGATCGCCGCATCATCACGCGTGGAAAGAAGCAAGAAGTGCTGGCTTACCTACTATTGGTCATCCGCGGAACCCTGACGGACGTACAACGTGCTTAAAAGGACGGCGCCTGGGGCTTCGTCGGCACTCGCACACAGCAGCGGCAGCGGAAGGCACGCAACAACTTGGCCTAACTGCGGTCTATCTGTTTCGCAGGTTGGTGGCTTCATGTCCTTTTTTAAAAAAAAAAAACAGTTTCCTTCCGCTGCTGCTGCTGTAACGTTTTTTTGAAAATGAGCGAGTGCTTGTATTGTCATGAGTCTGTGCTTGAGGATGGTACGTTTATGACATGTATTGCATGCAAGTACCCTTACCACCTAGGCAAGTGCTCTGGTATAACCACCTCTAGCTTTCGCAACAAGGGTGGCTCTTTTAAAGACACTTGGAAGTGTGTGACATGTGAAACAGCAGAAAGACGAGGTACCCTAATGCCTAGTGAACTGCATAATTCCAGGATTGAATCTGAACTGAAAGAACTAAATGAAAAAATTTCTATGCTTCTTCCACTAGTGGCGAAGGTGAATGCTCTCCCAGACCTTGTTGAAAAAGTGAATGGGATTGAGGCATCAATCCAAGGTCTTTCTGCTAAATACGACACAATACTGTCTAAACTGGATGAGCAGAGTAGCGATGTTTCTGCTTTAAAAAGGAGAGTTGAGTACTTAGAGTTGGATTCACCAACGGGCGCGACAGCGAGCTCTGAGCAAATGAAACTTCAGCTTAATGAGCTGGAGCAGTATAATCGCCGTCTGAACATTGAGGTTCACGGTATGGCAAAGGAGGAGCATGAAAATCTCTTAGAAAGGATGAACATCTTGGCTTGTAATCTTGGACTCCCTGAACTAGCGAACTCTGACCTTAATGCCCTTTATCGCCTTCCATCACGGCCTGGTAAAGAACCTGTCGTGATTGCTCAGTTCGTATCCAACTCCCTGAAGGAAAAGTGGATCGAGAGTCGCTCTCGTCTCAGAACTAAAGAACCTAAACTGCGTTTTTTTGACCATTTAACTCCCACGAATAAGCGATTGCTGTGGCTCGCACGGCAGAGGTGTGAAGAAAGGGGCTACCGTTTTGTTTGGCAAAAGAACGGACATATTTTTGTACGGAAAAGTGAGGGCGAAAGGGCCATTCGGATCTGTGACGAGGGCGATCTCGAAAAGATAGAAGGACCATCGTGGAATGGTAAAAAAGTGATTACAGCTCTGAATGGAAGCCTCAACGTGTAACCCTCGCTATCATGATGCTAGTTCTTTTCGGCTTATCGCGTCTAATTCGCTTTCCTTTTATCATCTAAACGTTTGCAGTTTAAGAAACAAGGAGGATGAGGTCAAGATTTTCTTATCTTCTTTAAACCATGAATTCGATGTATTGGCCTTTAGTGAGACATGGTTTTCTGGTATTAGTGATGTAGTGCAATTTGAAGGATACAGGTGTGAAGCTGTATACAGAACAAACAGGAGAGGAGGTGGTGTTGCCGTTTACATAAAGAACAATTTTGTTTACGAAGTAATATCTGATTTCACAGTTATCAATCCAAGTTTTGAATCGCTTTTTGTTAAAACGAGTGCATTCGTGTTTGGGGTTATCTATAGGCCCCCTTCTGGGTTGCTAGATGAGTTTTATCGTTTCCTTGAGCAAGTGCTAGAATCTGTTTCCGTACTTAGAATGCCTGTTGTAATTATGGGTGATATTAATATTAATCTTTTGCAGCCATCTCACCTAGTTGATGAGTTCATAGATATTTTATCTTCAAATGGTTTTTCCAATGTAATTGATGTACCCACCCGTATCACAGATTCTAGCGAAACACTGATTGATCTGTGCTTGACAAGCTGTGATAAAGATGATATTGTGGCAGGCGTACTCATGACTGATATAAGTGATCATTTATCGCTTTTTTGTTTTATTTCAAAATATCGGTCGCATACTATTACACAACTGAATACAACAACTACCACGCGTCTCATCACAGAGGGGAATATTGAATATTTTCGCCAACTTGTATCTTCTATAGACTGGAGTGAATTATTGAATAGCACAGATCCTAACATCTTATACGATTTATTCCTAAACACGATTATTGAGGTCTACGATCGTGCTTTCCCGGCAGTAACAATAAAAAAGAGCAAGAAAGCAAGAAAACCTTGGATAACTCGTGACATTTTACAGAGAATTAAAGCGCGGAATGAACTTTTCAATAAATTTATATTATGCCGAGATTTATCTATTTTAAAAGCATTTAAAATAGTTAGGAATAAGCTGGGTTCTGATATAAAGAAGTCTCGTATCCGTTACTATACCGGTAAATTTGCGGATATATTTTTTGATCCCCAAAAAACTTGGCGTACTGTTAAGGGTCTTTTACGGGGAACGCAAAATATCATACCAACCGAAATGAGAGTAGGCGAGCAAACCTTAAGTGGAAAGGCTCTTGCTGACGAGTTTAACCGGCATTTTTTAAATTTTGGAGCCTCTCCTCTGTCGACCTCGGAGGATTTTGCGAAGTATATTAAGTACAATACCCAGCACACGATGTTTTTTTACCCTACTTCCCCTACGGAAATCGTCAGCCTAATTGGTAGTCTAAAAATAATTGTTCTTGTGGTTTTGATGATATAAAGGCGGCACCAATTAAAGCAGTTTCGGATTTAATATGTGATGTAGTCTGTCACTTAACCAACCTTGTGTTATCCTCGGGAATCTTTCCTGAAAAAATGAAAACTGCCAGAATTTCTGTTCTACACAAGGGTGGGGCTGTGGATAGTATCAGTAATTATCGACCCATATCAATACTTCCTCTTTTTTCTAAAATAATAGAAAAAGCTATAAATTCTAGAATAGTTAATCATCTAAACAAATATCAATTAATCTCTGCAAATCAATACGGCTTCCAGAGTGGTAAATCCACTGAATCTGCTCTGCTTAACATTAGAGAAAAACTCGTTCATAACATAGAAAATAAGCTCTACACGATAGGCATATTTCTAGACTTTAATAAAGCTTTCGATTCTATTAAACATGATATACTTTTTAACAAGCTGCCGTACTACGGAATTAGAGGTATTTCACTTAAACTGTTGCGTAGTTACCTATCTAATCGTACCCAGTTTGTGGTAATCAATGATGTAGCATCAGACACTGATAATATAAGATATGGTGTTCCTCAAGGATCCATATTAGGACCTATAATGTTTCTTCTTTATATTAATGACATTGTTTTCATTCCTCATACTCCAGACATTGTTCTCTATGCTGACGATACGAATGTTTTTTTCTCGTCTAAAGACCTATCATCTCTTTTTCCTGTTATAAACCTGTGGCTTGAAAATTTGTCAAAGTGGCTAGATGCCAATCAACTTCTTCTAAATGTTAATAAAACAAAGTATATTGTTTTTTCTTCAATTAACAAACCAGTAAATTTTACCAGTGAATTAATATTCCAGTCACGATCTTTAGAACGGGTTCCCGAATACAAGTTCTTAGGTGTACAGTTCCATGAAAATCTTCGTTGGACGTCTCATGTAAGTCTCGTGAAACGTAATATTGCGCAGTCAGTCGGTATGTTAAATAGGTTTAGAACATTACTGCCCACATGGCTAAAGCGTCAGCTTTACTTTTCTACTGTTCATTCTAGGCTACATTATTGTTTACTCGTCTATGGGGTTACATCCAAATCAAATATAGATCGTTTGTATTTAATGCAGAAAAAAGGCATACGGTTTATTCAAAACTTGTCTGCATATGATCACACATCCTCATATTTTGAGATGAATCATATACTGAATATTGAGGCTTTATATAATCAACGACTCTCTGAAGTTATTTTTTCAAAGCTAAAAGCTGACCGTGAACTATTTTTGTCTACATATACAGACACTGACGCACATTACAATTTTAGACACAGAAATTTTAAAACAATTAGAACCAGAACCAATTACGGTACACAATTATTAACCTGGCAAATTCCTAACCTCCTGAACCTTCACCCTGCCTTAGTTGATATGATCGACAATAGCTCCTCACTGCTGTCCTTCAGAAAACAAGCAAAAATGTATTTTCTTCATCCGTTGTAGTTTGCTGTTTTGTCAGTTCTCATCATACATATCAATGTATTCGTAATTATGTTGCTGTCAGAAAATTTTTTTTCTCTAGGTAATTCTATGACCTTATAGGTAGTATACGTTGATTGCTGCCTCTGACGTGAGTGTATAAAAAACAGGAAAACATGTATTTCCTTCATCCGTTGTAGTTTTTTTTCTTTTCTTTGTGTGTGTGTGTAGGTTCCAATTCATACATGTCGATGTATTTACAATTATGTTGCTGTTATATAATTTTCTTTTCGTAATCCTATGACCTCATAGGTAGTACATATATATATATATCTTTTTTTCTCTCTTTTTGTTGTTTTGCTGAATGTTTGCCTGCTGCCTGTGCTGTGAGTGTAGCCTGGTACTAGGGGCCTAGTCAGGCGACTTTATTGTCGCCTTTTTGCCCCAGCTCCATGGCAATCTCTGTATTGTCAGAAACTCCAAATAAACAAAAATGAGCATCCAGGGGTAGATTTGTTTTCAGAGTTCGTTCTATCAAATCTTAGAATAAAACCTCATCCCAACATCGTAGGAATACATGCTCAACTCTTACTGGTTCTTTACACAAGAAACAATTTACACCCCAGGCCATAAACATACACTTGTACTCTATCCAATTTTTAACATGCAAGACTCCTATATGCAATTTTAAAAGGAACGTTTTAACACCCGGCGGGGTTGACATTCTCTTAACACGCTGAATGGCGTTCTGCCCCGGACCTACAGAGTATAGGGATCTGTAAAGCTGGACGGGGAAGACAGCATCAAGAAGGGCTCTATACAATTGCTTCCGAGTTACACCACCCAAGTACTCTAAAGAAATACGTGTCCACAGAAAACGTGTCACTTTTACAACCTCGCGAAAATCCCCATGTATAACTCCAATAAAAAAATACTGGGAAGACACAACAATATCTGGTAAGGCTCTACCTAGGCGTACCTGACGCACTGTACGCAAAAATAAATCACTCACGTCACCAAAAAAAAAAGATTTAAGTTTGTTTTGAAAAGAGGTGTGCCAATGATAGGCCAATCACAAGTACGTGTCGAAAGAGGTTCGTCCGGCTTGATCGTTCCCAGGACGATCCCCAAATAAATACAGCAAAATCCGGTGGTGTCTTTGTACCTTGATATGCGAGCAATGCAGTGCCTGCATCACGTACAAAAGTTTGCAGACAAAGAACAAATTACACACTGTGGCACGCGCGACCATCGACAAATTTCTGCCTTTCGAATTTTTCCGCCTTTTCGCGTAATTCAACAACCTGCCTCTGCCATTACAGATCACTGTCACGATAGTTTTCTAAGGGGGTACTTGGCCAAAGTGGTTACCCAGGTGATATTTTCAAATATTCCAGGCGTAGACTCCCATTCACCATGCCAAAATCCTAAACTCTTCGCCAACTCACGGCGCTTCCACTATGCCATGAAAAGCGTTTGATAATTCGCACTGTTTCACTAATACTTTTCGTATCTACGAAAAATATAGCAATATCGTCTGCATGCGATAACACGCTCACCTGACACGAATTCAGTGCAAACTGCGGATGATTTGTTTTTTTATTATACTTTGACAAAATGACTCAATGTAAATGCAAAAGAGAAGGGGCGACCGAGAACACCCTTAACTGACAGAACGAAGAACATGAATGCGATTGCTGACAGCCCTATCAATAATTAAATTATTCCAACACCCTTTGTAGGCCATACGGACCCATTCCACAAGAATAGAACCTACATTACTATGTTCTAGCATGACTAAAATGAGTTCATGTGACACCCGATCAAACACTTTTTCCAAATCAATCTGGAACATTGCAACACTACGATGCATACTGTCTCAACACTCGAGAACGCACCGAGCTACATAAATATTGCTTACTATTGTTCTTCCTTTGATTCCTCAAGTCTGGTGCGGCTCACTATGTCCGTGATTACCGACTGCAACCGCCCGGCTAGTATTTTCATTAGTACTTTATAATCTACATTGGTGAAACTGATAGGTCGGTACGACGACACCTGTCGCAGGTTTGTCGTATCATCGGTTTTAGGAATGAGAACAGTATACGAGCGGGAAAAAGACGGTGACATCCTTTTTAGCTTATAAGCTTCATGGTATACCGCACATAGCAATGACTAATTTCGCGCTTAAGCCCTTTATAAAAGGCAGCCGTCAGACCATCAGGGGCCGGGTGATTTTCCAGGGTTCAAATTATTTATAGGTTTCTCGACTTCTTCTACACTGATAGCATCCTCTAAAATTGTCATTGTTTCGCTGCCTTATATCAGCGGAGTCACGGGTTACAGCCCCTCGATATTCTACTTCTGTAATTTCGTTCCGATTGGCGTATTGGTTTTCCGCACTGAGTGCTCGCGTTGTTGGCGCTTCGCCCAAGAACATTATTCTCACTCGCGCGGACAAGCGCGCCATGATAATGTTCTTTATCAAAAACTCCAGGTTGTGATTTCACTGTGCAGACGTCACTCTTAGAAACGCCAGGCGATCGCCTTTCTTCTTCAATTAGCATCGCCAAATTCCGTCTAAGAAGGGTTTTGCGGGGTTTTTTTTTCATTCTTATTTATAGCACTGGTAGGTTGTAATGCTTTCATTTTCACCTCTTGCTTAAAAATTCCCAGCTCCCACCAAGATTATTACCGTTCCCGTGAAAAACAATTTCCCAAACATTCTTTGACACCGAATGTGAAAACATTATCCCCATTAACTTACTATACAGTTTCCAGATATCCCAAGAAAAGCTCTTCTTCGTTTGTTGCCAGCAAATGATACAGGCAACACATGATATTGCCCACTAAGTGGCAGTAGCTCTAGTGAAACGTAATATCTGTCTAAACGAGCATGTCTACAGCCCTGAGAATGAGTAAATTGGACGTTTGGCGTGCCAGCTAAAATTTCGCCTGCATCATCTAACCCGTATTAATTAATGATATCATTTAGCACCATTTTGCTGCCGTCTCTCAAAGGAGCTGCACTCGATTTATCACGTGTGGAGCATACACAACTGAAATCGCCTAGGCAGGTGATCATACGTTTTGTATCGAATAAAAACTGAATGCCTTCAAAAGGTGTTTTCGTTCCTCGGCACTAATATGCGTGTAGATGCAGCTGATGCGCCACTCACGCGACGCGAAGGTAATATCGCAGAAAATCAGCCGTCCTGTTGGACAGGACGTAACAGACTCAATCTTTTCCCCAATACTTTGACGTATAAACAAAAGACACCCTGCCGACAGGCCCACCGCGTGACTGGCACAAATGTCATAACGTGCTGTGAACAGACGCACCATCCGCTGTCTGGTCTTCGTTTTCAACTTTCGTATCTTGCGAAGCAACAACATGAAGATGCTGCTCTGTGACGATGCGATACAGTTGCCGCTGTCATCTTCGGTCCGCAAGGTCCCGAACTTTTAAGGTCGCAACTCGCACAGGCTTTGGAAGTGATATCATCGACTAGTCAAACCAGACCAAGCGCGTGGTGGTTACCTTTGAGGAAGTTCGTCGTACAGGGAGTCCTTCCGCGCATTTGCCTACTGGGGCAGTCTGTCACCGTACTTTTGCAAAGATGCCCGCGGGTGGCTGACTACGCGTTTCTTTCCAACCACCTGCCACTGCCTTTCGAGCTGGCGTAGCCGGCGTTCAAGCTTGAGTTCCAGGTCTTCTTCACGACGGCGCTTTCCGAACGGCGCCTCAGCTTCCATCTCCGCTAGCTCAGGATGATCGGCCGGTCCCACGTCGTTGCCTGCACCACTGTCTCCCGCCTCGGTCGCCGGCGAGCGCTCGACCGCCGGAGCAGGAGCTGCGGTCAACTTCGGCGACGGTAGGTGTCCGCTGGGTTTCCGGGGGCGGTGTCAGACTTGCCAAATCCCTTGTCGCTGCCGCACTGCTCGGTCGTAGTCAAAGCAGGCGCCGCCGCTAGCTCCGGCTAATGCTCATCCATGACGAGCTCTCTCTGGTCGTCGGCCGTGCCTCCCGCAGCTTGGGCGTACGAGCGGACACAGTCTACCCTTTCGTGCCCGTAAGCTCGGCACCCGGTACACCTTCGGGCATGGCAATCACGACGGATGTGCCCCGTCCTCCGGCACAGAAGGTAGATGTGGGGACGGTCTGGCACCACCACGACCGAGCCCCCCCTCGGTTTAAACATGGTATGAACATGGTAAAGGTTTAAACATGTTTTACTTCGTGCTGCATCTGATGTGTATTTCTTTGAAACTTCTTACTAACACGGTGTTTAATTACCCCTGGGAGGCACAGTTGCCAGTAACTTCTGAAATTAACTCGTGACAACGGACTTGAAGAAACTTATTGGATGCGGCCATTCCGCCTTCAAAGGCATTTTTCAAACTTCCCTTATTAAAATGGTTTCGTATCATAAGTCACAAGTTGGTTTCACTGTCTAGTGCCCGCCAGTGTTAAGTTGAGCCTCCTGCAGTGCGCTTACATGTTACTAATAAATTGCAGAAATTGGAAGGTTTATTCTGCCATCACATTTTGTTCAGAACCTAACCACAGTCCACATTTTTTTGTGTTGTTTTCCAGGTTCTTTCGTTCTTCATTTGAACCTGATTGCTCTGGAAATTAGAGATTGCCTTCCACATAAAACCTGGACATGGCCGAGTTATTATTTCTTAAAAATAAAGATGTGAACATGTTTCACTCAGTACTGCATATTGTGTGCACTTCCATGAAATTCCTAACACAGTGTTTGAGCACCTGTTAGTCTCTGGGATGCGCACCTGGCGTTAACTCCTGAAAGTGTCTTGGGCCGAGAGCCCAATCACATTTCATGCATACTAGATATTTAATTTGAACTGTTCCCGCGTTAAAATTAGTTTGCGTGTTGTCCGTAACTTGCGGCGGCAGAAAGTTGCAACTCTCAATCACTGAGCTGCATGTCATGCGTGACCACTGGAATAGTTCCGACATTAAAAATCAGCTGGCGTGTTGTCCGCATCTTGAAGCAACGGCCAGAGCCAGTTGACCTTCTAGCTGCAGTGATTTTACAAAACGGACATCTCAGTGAACAATAAATCAAAAGTAAAATGCACCATTTATTGTTTACTGAGACGTGCGTTTAGTTAAGTCACTGCAGCTAGCAGTTCAACCGGCTCTGGCCGTCGCTGCAAGGTGTGGACAACGCGCCAGCAGATTTTCTTAATGTAAAAACTATACCTGTCTTTACGCATCACGTACAACTCAGATATTGAGATTTACGGTTTTTGCCGCTGCAAGCTAGGGACAATTCTCGTGTTTATGCGTCACGTGCATTACATTTGTGGTTTTCTGCCACGCTTTTACGGGTCGAAGTTACAGGCAAAAACCGTACGGCATCCTTACCGTCATGCACCTAATACCTAGTTAATGCTGTGACCGTGATGCAAGACAACGGTAATTGTACCGGCGTAAAAAATAACTGGCAATTTGTAGTAATTTGACGGGATTTTTTTTTACAGTGTATATAATTTTTGTAAGGGTATACTAGAAAGTTTATTGTATATGCTACGACAGTTTCGCCAAGATGTTCGGCTTCGTCAGGAGATGACATGTGAGGACATCAAACTGCGCAAAGCAGTAAGTGGACAATTGAACGAGAAAGACGTGACGCCAGAAAAGTAAAATTAAAAAAAATATATATAAAAGAAAGCAAACATTGGGAAGCAGAATCAGGCGGGTAGTATAGGGCGAAAAACTTAACCTGAGCGCCCTCCCACAGTAGGGCGGCAAATTCAAAGCTAAGGAGCCGTATATTAGATCCCCAACACTGCGGTTTGTACAATAGGTCGTAAACGGACGGCACAGGCCCTGGAACGGCATCTTCGGTGCTAACTGCCCGTAAGGCTAAGCCGATGTGGGCGTCCGCTCTCCGCGACGGACAGCCGACCTCCCCTCGGGCGCCGCACGCCACCGATGAGAGGGTAGAGGGGAGCAAAGAACGGATCGCGGGGCAGGGGGCAAGGGAAAGGGGTGCCACCGATTGGTTGTCAAGATTTCGTCGTACCGGACAGACAATTAAAAATACAAATTGAAAAGACAAAACAAAAATATATACAGATTCTTACGGTCAAGACCGAGTAAGGTTGCATGCCTGCAGGACAACATGTTGCAGTAGTCACAGATTTTCATCCTATTTCAATCAAAGAAAAAAATCTTAAAGGTTCTTACGCATGAGTGTGTGAAATACGAAAAAAAGAGAAGCAGCGGGTATAAAACACGAGTGGAAAAATCACTGTTTCGCACTCACATAAAAAACAACATATTCCATGGTCTAATTTCAACTGAAAATACAGTGCCATTTGGACAGGGGTAATATTGATGTTCTTTGTTTATTGTGACTTCTTTGACAAGGTATTTATCGCGGCAAGTGTACCTGGATTTTAATTTATTCTTTTATCAATTGTGTTGCATCGTTAAATGAGATACGATTCTCGCTAGCCTTTTCGTGATTTGAGATAAATATGCTTTGAAGAACCATAACGAATAGTTTGTCGAACGAGTGATTTGGGAGGCTAATGTGCTTTGAAAGAGGTGTGCTGGGGAGCGATTTTAAATGAGATTTGTGATTATTAAAGCGTTTCCTAAATGCGGTCTTCGTTTGCCCTACATGTTGCATTTTGCAGACATTGCGCTCAAGTAAAGAGACCATAGTTGAAGAGTCACATGTGAGGTTCCCTCGAATTTGAAAGAAATATTCAGATTGTGTGCTGATAGCGCTGCTAGTATGTTGCGTTCTGTTACTGACTAGACATCCCGGTTTCGTACACGGCCTGCATTCCTCATCTGACAATGACGAAGTCAGTCGATAGTTTTCAAGTGTGTCTTTTAGGCTACGTGATCGTCGGTAACCAACACGAGGGAGGGCAGAAACGCACGTTTAAGACGTTCGCATAGTTATAAAATATAAAAGTGCCAGTCTTAGAATACTGTTTACATGAGGAAAGTTCGTGCTGTAAGTTAGACATAGATTAGCACGTTCGGCTCCGGGGGGTGGGGGTGGGGGGGGGGGGGGTACGTTTCGCCATTAAGTTCTCGCGACTCACCTTTTACGCATTCTGAATGGCGTCGTCGATTACACGTAATGGATATTTTTGTTTTTCCAAAATAATCTTAGGTTCTGGTCACTCGCATCATATCTTCCTCTTTAGAGCAAATATGTTTAAAACGGTGTGCTTGGCTTTAGGGGACGCGGTTTTTAAAAAGGCTTGGGTTGTCACTCTGGCAATGAAGACAATGTTGTCGATCTGTTTGTTTGCGGTAGAGATTGTATAAAGCGCTTACCACTTTTCAATTTCTACAGTCACATCTCTGATTTGATACTCGTTTTAGAGTAGGCGTAGGTGAAGTGCATGTTCAGGTGTACAGAATTATATGCCTCTATGAAATTCAGCAGTTCCTCCTCACTGCGTGTGCAAATAAGAAAAAAATATCGTCTTAATATCTCTTGCAGAAAGTTGACGTTAAGGGGAATTCAGAATTAAATTTGGACTGTAGCTTTTCCATAACAAAGGTGGCATAACTGGGAGCCATCGTATGCCCATAGCGGTTCTGCTAATTTGTATTCTTAATTAAAGTATTCTTTATTAAATTCAACTGTATTAAGTTCTAAGACAAGACTCGTTAAACAGCAAATGACGTAACAATCCTGGCTATCTGATTTCTTATGAAGTTCGTAATTGTCAGTTAGAGAAGCTATTTCGTCGTCAGTGGAGGGTGTTTGTGTATAGAGAACAAACATCGAGAAAGACCAGGTATGCTCTTTTCGGTAATACCGATCTGAGATTTCTCTTGGAGACTGGGTAACTGTCTTAGAGATACATATCAAAATTTTTATGAATATTGCTTCTTAATTTGTCTATATTGTCTGAGATAGGTTCGGTTATTGTACCTATTCCTGATATAATTGGTCACCAGGAGTTACCAGTTTAATGCATTTTAGGAAGCTTGTAGAAGCGACCTGTTCTTGGGCTTGCTGGTTTTATCATATTATGTTCGTTATGGGTTTATGTTTTCTGTTCGTTAAGGGTTAAGTGTATGCAAAATGCAATATATAGGGCAAACGACATCAGCATTCAGGCTAAGCTTTAATAATCCACAATCTCATTTAAAAACTGCTCCCAAACCTAGCTCTTTCAAAACGCAACCTCCCAAATCACTTGTTCGACAAACTTTTGATAACGGTCTTTGAAACCGGAATCAAGACAAACCGCGAACGGGAGCAGCGCGAATCGTATCTCATTTACCGATTCAACACAATTCATAAGCGAAGAAATGAAAATTCAGGAACACTTGCTGAGATTAAAACTTGGTCTTGGAATTAACGACAAACAGAGAAGATCAATACTTACCCTGACCAAGTAGCAGTGTAATTGCAGATGGAATTGGACCATGGAGCTGGATCATGAACTAAGGACACGCGCTTCTGTACCCCCTGCTTTCCTTTCTTCTTCATTTTACCCACTCCTATCTAAAAACGTTTAATATTTTTTTTACTTCGTTTAATAAGGATGAAAATGTAGTGCTTGCTGCACGATGCTGCCCCAATGCCTAGGGTCTTAACCCTAGGCAGCTGTATTTATTTTTATGACTGATATTTTTCAAATTGTATCGTAAATTCACTGTCCGGTGTGACGACGTCTTGACAACTCTCTGGTGGCAACCTCCCCACCCCGCACCCCTGCCCCGCGATCCGCTCCTTGCTCCCCTTTCCCCTTTCCTTTCGGTGGCGTGCGACGCCCGATGGGAGGCGTGGTGACCGCCGCGGAGAGCGTACGCCCATATCGACTTAGCTTTACGTGCAATCAGTACCGAAGATGTAATACCAGAGCCTGTGCCGTCCGTTTATGGCATATTTAAAAAAAAATTAAAAAAATTGAGGTGAGTGTATGCTGAGGCTGACTCAGAACTTGGTCTGTCTTAACAGGCTTCGAGTCTCCCAGCTGTAGGTGAGAAATCTAGCCAGTGCAGTGCAACCGCTAGCCTGGGGTCTTTAACGTGCATTACGCAGTACTGATATGTGGGGTCGTAGGGATATTTATACAGCTTGTAGTTGGTAAGCCATTTAAAGTTGCGACGAGTCACTCGCTGTAGATGAGCAATTTAGCCAGAGCAGTGCAACCGCTAGCCTGGGGTCTTTAACGTGCACCTTGCAGTAGTGATACACGACCGCACGCCGGTAAGATGCCCATCCAGATCGAAACGGGCAGTGCTGGGGCTCGAGCCCAGGATCCCTGGGTTCTGCAGCGCGAGGTTTCGCTCCACGCGCGTCGAGCTGGGTGTGCGCTTTAGCCCACTCGGCCACCAATCCCCCTGCAGTACTGATACATGGCCGCACATCGGTACGACGCTCATCGAGACCGAAACGAACAGGGTTGGGGACTGAATCCAGGATCCTGTGTTCTGCAGGTCGAGATTTTACTCCAAGTGCTCGGAGCTGGTGTGCGCTTTGCCCACTCGGCCACCGATCCCCCTTACGACCTATTGTACCCACCCCAGTGTCGCACATCTCATAGACGCCTCTTGAGCTATGAACCACGCCGCCCTACCGTGGGAGCGCGCCTGAGTCAAGGTTTTTCGCCTTATACTTGACGCCTGATTCTGCTTCCAAATGATTGCTCCTTTCATATGTATTTTTTTTTCTTTTTCCCTTTTTCTGGTTCCACGTCTTTCTCGCCCGATTGGCCGCTTCCTGCTCTGCGAAGTCTGATGTCCTCACATGCATGTCATCGCCTGACGAAGCCGAACCTCTCGGCGAAGCTATCGTAAATTACATACAATAAACGTCCTAGTATAATGACTTCGAAATTACGTATTTTTGGCTGGTTACATTTTCACGGTCCATTTATTTGAAACTACTTTGTCTCATTTATATATATATATATATATATATATATATATATATATATATATATATATATATATATATATATATATATATTTATATTTTACCGCGAACTACCGACAGACCCCACATAATGTCTTGAAACGGCCATCATAAAGAAATTAGTAGTTGTAAAGAAAAGTGGGAAAATAACCAAGGAGGTTTTTAACGCCTAAAAACCATCCCACTCCAAACCCGGTCGCTTTTATCTCCTTCCTAAAATACACAAGATCAACAACCCCGGGGGACCCATAGTGTCAGGAATAGGTACAGTCACCGAACGCATCTCGAGTCTTGTCGATACACTGATCAAGGACATTCCTCCAACCTTCCCTTCATTTGTTAAGGACACCAGCCACTTCCTGCAGAAAATTGCCCCACTAGACATTCCGGATAATGCTTTTCTCGTGACCCTTGATGCGGCTTCCCTATATACAAATATACCCCACAGAGACGGAATTGCGGCAGTGATCGAAGCGTATGAACACGCTCATCACACACTTGACATCGAGGGGGACGTCCTTTCGATTCTGATGAAACTGGTTTTGGAGAACAATCACTTTGAATTTGAGAATAGGCACTTCCTGCAGACCAACGGAACCGCTATGGGAACTAAGATGGCGCCAAGCTACGCTAACATATTTATGTCACAACTGGAAACCACCTTTCTCGCTGAACGCCCCACTCAACCGCTGTTTTACACAAGATACATCGACGACATATTCATGATCTGGGCCGGTACTGAAGACGAACTCATGAAATTCATCGCCGCCTTCAATTTAGCTCACTCATCGATAAGGTTTACTCACTGCGTATCACAAAAGTGCATAAACTTCCTGGATGTAACTGTGGAAATTGCTAATAACAAATTAAGTACGAAACTTTACAGAAAACCTACCGATAGGCAACAATATCTCCATTTCAACAGCTGCCATCCTCGACACTGTAAGACTAGTCTGCCCTACTCTCAGGCGCACAGATTTAAGCGCATATGCTCAGACAACAACGACTTCGAACAAAACGCTCAGGAACTGAAACGCGTACTAACCCAGCAGAGGTATCCAGCAAATGTAATCGATGACGCTATAAGCAAGGCAAGAAACCTCGACCGCTCAGACATCATTGGCAACCGAATAGAGCGCCCTCAAGAAAGCAGACAGTCTAACCTTATTTTAACGTATACAGGCAATCTTCCAAACATCAACAACATACTGAGCAAAAATTACAATCTACTGTCACAGAGCGACCGCCTTAAAGAAATCTTTCCCGCCGCTCCTCGGGTCGTCTATCGACGCGGTAGAAATCTCCGGGACGTCTTAGTAAAATCAAAAACTACCACTCCCGCAAGCCTAGGTTGCCGACCATGCCGAAAGCCCAGGTGTAAAGTATGCAAGCACATGTTAGAGACAAAGAACGCCACGAGCACAAATTCAGAGTTCACGTGGAACATAAGGGGTAGCTACGATTGCGGCACGTCAAACGTGATTTATCTCCTGCACTGCAATATCTGTAACAAACAGTACGTCGGACAGACTAATCTGGCTTTCAGACTACGCTTTAACAACCACAAATGTCACGCACAAACACTCCCCGACCTTCCGCTCTCAAAGCACCTGTCTCTCTCTAATCACTCAATCAAGCACATTTCTGTTGTAATTTTGGAATCAGGCTTCAGCACAAAAATTGAAAGAGAGCAAAAAGAATCATATTTTATTCATAAGTTTAATACGTTCAACCAGGGCATTAATGAAAGTCCGGGAAGGCTGTTTAGTTTGCAGCTGGCTCGTTGGAGAGCTGATCCTCTCCGTCCTTGAGCTTCTCGAGATGCACATGCCGAAGACACTAGGAGATTTTCAAACTTAACAATCGACAGTTAAACCACATCCTAATACGGTTAAGTCCCAAGAGAACCTCCAAAACGGATAAATGCGGCTCAAGCGGTTAATCTCAGGCAGGCATAGACGGTAGGTCACATCCTACCACTCCTTATTCAAGGAAAAATCCCCCAAAGTTAATCCACCTCAAACTTCGACTTTCTAGCACAAAGGAATGTCTCGGGATTTGGGCGCGTCGGTGGTCACATGTGTCCTATTTCTGGTTTGAAGACGAGCCACCCCTTCCCAACCAAAAACTTTCAAACACCTGTTTTTTTTTTTTTTTTGGGGGGGGGGGGGGGGTAAATAATCTTTCCGCCAAACGTGTTTTTTTTTTGTGCGAGCGTAAATAATTTCTATATGCCCAGCGTTTTTTTCTTTTATTTTCTTTTATTTCATTTTTTTGGGCATTTGCATTTGCAAGTTTTGGTTCCCTTTCCTTTCTGTGTGAACTATCTGCCTTGTCAACACTGTTTCCATTTCCTACTGCATTTTACTCCCTCTAATTTCTTCTTAGGGGTATATAAACATTCGCGGGCTGTACACTCGCTACCTGATGAAGAGCGGTCCCCGGTCGAAACGTTGTAATAAACTTCGAATTAGTAACTCCGACAGTACGCATATATATATATATATATATATATATATATATATATATATATATATATATATATATATATATATATATATATATATATATATATATATATATATATATATGGGTGCTTCCATCACAAATCGTGCAGGAAAAAGGGTCGAATTTTAATTTCGCTGAAAAAAATATATGTTATGGCCTCGTCTCTGAAAACGCAGTAGCCACAAACCGCCGGTCCGTCGGATTGTTTGTTCTCGACTTACGAATTTTAAATAGGCCGCAGCGGAAAGCAGTGTTTTTCACATCCGTCGTGGGTCGGATGTTTCGCTCGATCTCCCGTCGTGGATTTTCAGTCCACATTATATTAACTTTTTTCAAGCACTCTGTGGGCATAGGTAAAAGGCTCTAATACCATGAAATAAATTTAGGCGTTTTGCTTTTTTCTGTAAAAATGTCAAAAACGCCACCTCGGTCAATTGTTGACGAAATTTGACAATTAAATACTGGCGATCTACTTGGTTTACATCAATATTTTGTATTTCTATGGAGAGCCCGAAACATGCTATTTATAGATATTATAAAATTATTTATCTGTATTAAATATCCTTTGCGGAACGTTTACGTTAATGTTATGCTAAAACCAAAAAGTACCAATTTTAAAAACAATATTCTAAAAAAAAATCTTTTTGATAAAATGTGGACATGATAGCTGTCTACTCGGAAAGCAAGTCGAGAAAGTGTATATTTTGCATGTATGTCCTATATTTAAGCCTCAATATCGGAAAAAGACGTCTTCGTTTTGCAAGACCTAAGTCAGACAAAAGAAACCCTGCGCTTCTATGAATGGACCTTTTGTTGAAATACGTGGTGCGCATGCGCGGAGTATTTGATGCGCCTGGGTCGGAGAGTATGTAGTTCCAAACAATCCGCCATCTTGCATTTCTCGCCTTGGAGACCCTCGAGACTCAAGTTTTGATGTCGCGAACAAGGTGAACACGAGTCATCGTAGTGACGACGCCAATTCTAGATCGACGTGCACCGCAATCATGCCGATGAACTGTGTAGCCTTCGGCTGTCGGAACTATTATCGCCCGGGTTGTGGAAATAGCTTTTTTCGCTTTCCGTGTGGTAAGCTTCATCCCGTTAAGCGGGCAGCCTGGATTCGTGCAGTCAGGAGAGTTGACAAGTCCGACCCCTCGACGAACTGGAAGCCGGGTCGGCTGTCCAGGCTATGTAGCGCCCATTTTATTACCGGTAAGTTGACTTGTCATTTTCGCAAGCGATAGAGCTTTGCGAAGTGCGGCGATGATCACATCTCTTCGATTGCAGGGAAGCCGGCGTTAGACAAGGCACACCCGGACTATGTCCCTACACTGTTTAGCTACTCGCGTCCACGGCCGTCAGCCCTCGGTCGGTTTCAACGCTGGTCCTCCAGATCATCAACCCAAGGTGAGAACCTTTCCTCGTCACACCGGTGATGCGATCTAGTCGCGCGATAACTTTCATCGCGGGCAAAAAGCGACGCGATTTGAGCAGTTGCTTGCTGACCCGACTTTTTGCGATGCGATCTAGTCGCACCAGAGCGGCTGAGCCAGTCAACGGCGTTCGGAGCGAGAGTTTTCGAGAAGCGACTCGCCAACGAAGGCGTTGAACTCGCTCATCGCGCACGCCAGTGTGACTATCTAATCTAATTATTTTGCGATGCGATCTAGTCTCATCGCGTCATTCACACCGGCATCGCCGGTGTGAATGAGCTCTAATCAAAAAAAAAAAAAAAGAAAGGATGTCAAGTTAAATTTTTAGAGTTGTCACGAGAGATTTGAACTTCTAAAACTCTCCCCTCCAAAAAAGGTAAAAAAAGATATTTACGTTATTGGTATGTTTTATTTCAAAGTATAGGTCGATTTTACTGCGAACAAATACTGTCGTGAGGGTTGTTTCTTTTGTTTCGGCCAGTTATCAAAAACAGTACACTGGCCATTTGTAAGTCATTCTCATTTCAGAGACAGCATGTTTAATAGCAAGCACTAGAACAAACGCTTATAGTGTTGTGATGTGGAGGCAGGGGCGGATCCAGAACTCCATTTTTTTTTGGGGGGGGGGGCGGAAAATGTGTAAGGATACTGTGCTCCCATTCTTTTGTGTGTGCTGGGGGGGGGTCCACCCATGTCATATTGCCCTCCGAGAAAGGGGGGAGGGGGGTGGTGACTTGTTTGGGGGGGGGGCGGCCGCCCCCACCCCTTGGATCCGCCCCTGTGTGGAGGGTACTCACATAGCACCTACCGAAGTTTATAGATACTGTCGATCTCTACATAGCTTGCATGTGACATAATTTGCGGCCTTGCCGGTATTTTATGTGCCACGAATGTTTGATTCACTGTGCTAGTTTCACAGTGCAGAGGGCAAAGTATGAAGGAATCAGTTTGTAGAAATAGCCGGCAGTACACAGGAATGTTGACACTTGCAAGCTATGTATAGGACGTATCCACACATGGCTACCGGACGGTGCACTCTGAGTACTTCGCCATTTTTGTGCCTGTGATAGCAAATGGCAGCGCCTGCACAGCCGCAAGAGCTATATGTTACTCGGCAAACTTTTTTGGCTGAGGTGACACCGTGCACAAAAACGGTGTCACTTGTGGCGGTCGGCTGTGGTATAAGCACCTAGGATGCACTTGAAAAAGGAAACCGAGGACAGCAGGCATTGCAGACTTCATTCCAGAGAATCGTAACACACATAACCGCGCAAAGGTTCGGTCGCTCTCCCTGAGTGGGCAGCGTGAATGACTCGTTTGCATCAACGGGGAAAACCTTGACAAAGATCACGACATGTAGCGAGCATATTTTTATGCTCAAGGCACTTCATCTCGGGTAAGTGTTGGGATGGTTGACTTTTTTGGGGGTCGGACCTCTTGAGTGTGCATGTGTAGCCGAGATGTTTGTTTGCTGCCCAATGAGAACTGTACTCATGAAACAAATTTGATATAGTACCTGCACAATGCCAAATCAATCAAAAAAGGGCCAAAGGACGGAACGTGCAATATGCTAGATTTTTCGCAGTGGCAGCTAAGGGCAATAACAGACTTCAAGATTTCTGCCAGGTAACGAAATGCGTGCTCACGAGCAGTGGTGTCTTTCAATACCCATTTTCTGCTGCTCCTGCGGTAAGGAACTTCCATTCCAATCTCTCTAGCATCTTGTTTGTCAAACTAAAGCTGTTTCTGCAAGTAGGTCAACCGTGCTGACACTTACCCGAAACTCTACTTGTCGAGATCTTTGGCAAGGTTTTCCCCATTGTTGTGACCGCGAGTAATTCACGTTGCCTCCTTACGGAGGGTGACCGAGCCTTTTTGCATTCATATGTTCGGACTCTAGGAAATTGCAAAATCCAGGAACCAGCAATGCCTGCTGTTCTCGGTTTTCATTTTCGAGTGCGACACTGTTTTCATGCGTGATGTCACCTGAAACGGTCAAAGATTCCCTTCGTAGTGTGGCCATTTCGTTGAGTGTGGCCCATGCAGCTGTGCGGACACGGCCATCTGCCCATCTGCTATCACGGACACCATGATGGTGATCACGAACACGAAGTGCAACGCTTGCTAGTCGTGTGTGAATATGCCCTACTGAGTCATACAATGTAAAAAGTGGTGTGCATCAGTAGATAGGTAAATTTTAATGAATTTCTCGTTCTAAATCCGCACCTTCATGTGTGTATGTACATTAGTAGTGGTGTTTATAGAGACTTTATGCAAGTTCGAAACGTTCACTCATTTCATATATTTACTTGTTTATCTATATCATCTTCAGAGGCTGCGACCAGTGGTGAGCCAAGCCAAAGAGGCTCGTGCCCCAGTGTGTCACAGATGGATGCAGGTACGACGTGAAATAATGCAGAGGTTGAAACTGTTATGCTCGTTAATCACTTTTATTGCTTTCCAGAATCCACAGATACTGCACCTGAAGGATGCGACGATGTCCTCTCGTTCAATCAGCCGCGAGTTTCGTTCCGTGCATCTCGTCAGAACTCCCCCCCCCCCCACGAGTCGCAGATCACCTCAGCTTTCTAAAACTCTTCTTCAATCCCTCCCCGTCCTGGACAACGTAGAATCCAGCGAGCCACTGCTTGTAGGACACATACTTGTTGGTTAGTGTGCCTAGTCGCCTAAGGCGCCGTGTCAACATTTCTGGGAAAAGGGCATGTTTAGAGAAGTGCAGAAGCCCTGGTAGTACTTCTTCATCAAAGAACTTCTCATCAAAGTCTATCTTCTCGATATGCGTCATCCCTTTAGACTCCGTGTCCTCCAGGTCCTCTGTCCAGATGACAAAGTGGCACCACTTGTGGCCAGTCACCGCCATTTGACCTTGTACTTGGAAGAAGTATGGATGCTTCCTCTTCAGTCGCACCTCAAGGCCAACAACTTCGCAGCAGAAGTTCTTCTGCTTGGCGGCTTCCAGGACCGTCTTTCCCTTCTGTGATAGGGGACACTTTACCTCAAGAAGGCCCTCATCACCAGCTACCGTGACGATTCTGTCGGGTGAGGCACCAATGAAATTGTATTGTGGGTGCAAATGTAGTCCGGTTTCTCGTACTTCAACTTCAATGTCGGCTACCGTCAAGAGCTGCACATAGGAGGCCACAGCGTCTGGTTCGTGCTCCCTACCGTACGCCATCGCCTCACTCACGGCCCCCGGCTTGGGGTAAAGCATCCGCTTGAGCAAGTAGTCTGGCTTTTCAACAGCGCACTGCAGCTGCGAACTGCGATGCAGTTACCCGACCCACTCTCTCTTTGTACCACCTTGGGTTGTCAGCCTGCCCTACAGTGTCTGCAGTGACCTGTCCCCTCTCTTCACACGAAAGCACCGAAAGCGAAGCCATGTGCGCCTGCACGGTGTCTAAAGCAGAAGTTGCCCAGAGGTCCTCGCCGTCGCAGATGGGCAACGGTGGCTTGGGCGGCACTGCCTGGCAGGCACCACCAGCATACCTCAGCCAGAGCATGTCGGGAGCTGCCGCAGTTAGTCTCGCTTTCAGCCTTTCAAAGTTTCTGGATGCGGATGAGGATGAGGCGGGAGAAACTGACTCGCAGGGGTCAAATGATCGCTTTCGCTTGACAGATCCCGGCTTGTTGATGACGAACTTGCGGAACGTGAGGTCGTTCAGGGGCATCAGAGTGGCAGGCTTCTTTGCTGAAAAGACAGTTATTGCTCTTGTTAATTCAGACTGCATAGAAATATGAATTAATCCGGCTTTTATTTTAGTATTTAATCTGCATGACTAACATTTTCAATGAACTATCAGCAGGGCTTGAGTGCAGCTCTTTGCATTTGCTTCAATGCCACAGCTCTGCATTTGCTTCACAATCAACCAAATGATACGACTAAAAGCCAACCTGTATTTTATAGTAACGCCTGCCTTAGTTCAAACAATCTGTACGATGACAGCCAATTCTATAAAATGTCAAACCCGAGTCTTGTATAACTCCTTGATTGACCCCGTGTCGCAATTCTCAGGCTTCACCACACATGTTTCAACGCAGGTGTATGTGCCAGTAGTCTAGTGGTAGTGAATACAAACCTTCTGATGGCACAATCCAAGCACAGGGGACGTCGGTGCAGGAGGTATCATTTTTGCTGCAGCTTTCTTCCGCAGAGAGAAGCACAGCCGCAACATGCTGGCAGCTCTGGCTCCGGCTAAAATATAGGGAAAAAACATATTGGCATAAACATATTTCCGCCACTTTACTTGGCACAGATGAGTCAACAGACCTATACTTGACTCATCTTGTAAGTTGTAAACAGCACTCTTAAAACGAGCAACGTACACCTGGAGTAATCAGCTGATCCAAGCCGTACTGGAAGCTATTCTCCAGTAGGTAGGGTCAAATGATTTAAGGGGGCGGGCTTTGCCGCCTCGCCTTGCGAGGTTTTCGGGTGCGTGGTCCACAGGGAGGGAGGGAGGGAAGGCTGAGTTGGCATACTACAGTGCTGCGCGCTTCCAGTAGGCACGCGAGAACTGAGCCTAACCCAAACCCCACCCCACCCTCTTCCCGTGTGAACCTCTCACCCGAAATCTAAACAAAATATTTTTATGGGAAATACAACTCCGCCCCGCCCCGCTCAGTCCAAAATCCCTCGAGACAAACCACGCGAGGCGGCAAAGCCCGCTCCACAGGGATCATCGCGTGACAAGTACTGCAGCTACGGCACTTCGCGCGAAGCTTTTGCTGTTATTCTTTTAGATGGGCATCTTTGTAGCCAAAATTCCGAACTAAAGGAAGACTTAGCATTTTGAACGATAAAATCCTTCACATTGAAAATCGAAGGAGTTTCTAGTCAAAATCCGGCTTCCATAAATCGGCAGCTCGATGCAGTCGATTTTAGCCGCACGCGCAGTAAGTGCTGATATTAATACCGCTATCGCCCACCGTCAAAAGACAGAGGAAAATAAACAAAACATTCAACTCACCCCGCGACGCACTCGCATGTGGCACCCTCGATGACGCCGGTCTCCCTACTGAACCACGCTGTTGCGGTGTACGGGACTTTCTTCATCGAAGGAAGAACGACGGCTCGCACAAGGCACATGTTCGAGTCCTTGCACCAGTTCCACATTACGTGTCGAACGTAACCTTCTTCTTTGAAGGACCATCCCCGATGCGCTTGTCTCAGCGAACTGTCCTTTTTGAGGTAGCTCCATACGCGGTCCTGGGTGAGGTTCGCACGGTCCGGGGATGACGTACCCAGTGGTCCGCGTCAAACGCGAACGGGATGTTCTCATCCCGAGACATCGCGACTCAAAATGCTTCGAAGAGCAGCGACTGTACGCAAAAAGAAAACGATCCGGTAGCGCACAAGAAGCCTAACGTGCACGTTGTTTTCTCTACAAATACTCTCCAACCCAGTGCGCCTCAGGTTCGCCCATCGCCCCATAGGTGGCAGCACATATTCGCCAAAAGGTCCCTTGTAAAAAGTTTTCTTGAATTTTTGTCTGCGTTTTGTAATCAATTATAAACGCATTTTGTGGTATTGAATAGTTATTTATGTTTTTGAAAAGAGAGGAAACCACGAGAAACATATCTAATCAAATCAGCAGGCCTAGTAGACCTTCAATATCGAAGAAGCACAGACGTTGTATTTTTTCGATTTATAAAACTTTCACTGTAAACTAGCATGACTAGCTATTAGCTGTATATTACTAAGGCATGAGAAGTCACCATGTCATTGATCTATTATATACAATTTTTTTCCGAAACAAAACGCTAGCGTTTGTTCACCGCACATCGCACAGATCACCGGGGAATATCCTTTCCCTTTCGTAATACACAAAGGTGATGACACAGAAACGATCGGAAAACACACGGAGAGATTGTCACTGAGAAGGGTACGGAAAAAAATAAATAAAAATAATAAAATTACCCAACTTAACGAACATTGGGGTAAAAAAATAAAAGATCTAGGTTCGAGCCGTGGCAAGGCGATAGGTCCACGCCTGGTCAGACAACGAAGTCAACGACACGTAAAGAAAAAAAAATTAATTAAAACAGAAAAACTTAGCCGCACACGGCAAGAACAAAAACCAACTCCTCCGGTCATTCACTAAACGGGACACAATCAAATGCGTGCGAACACGCTCTCTACAGCACCGTCAGGCCGCTACGCCAAGAACTAATAAGCCCAACAAGTAAACAATGCTAACAAACAGTTAGTAACCAAACATAAAAAAAGTTCAGCAGAAACGCACCCGAGGAACAAAGTTCAGCGGAACGAAGAAACACACACGAAATAAAATTTAAAAAAAAAAAGTCTTAACTTACCGATGCCGAGTCCAGTCCCATGACACTTAAGCCTGGCAGGATGATGGCGTCCAGATGATGCTCGAATCTATTCTTCACTCTGTTCCGCACATCCGCCGTGGCTGTGCGGAACAAAGTGAAGATTAGTTTCGAGCAGCGGTGCGCGAAAAGGTAACCGAGACGTAACATGCCTCGAGCTTCATATCGGGAGAGGAGCTTTCGAGTGTAGTTACTGCATGCAGTTACTCAAACTTTTCTTTCCCCTTCCCTTTTTCAAAAAAAAAAGAAAAGAAAACACGTCAGCCGGTGCCAACTTTTTATCTCGGGAGAAGACCACTCTTCACAAACGGTTATATTTGCCAAGGAGGCTGACTTCGACCCAACTAGAGTGCCTTCATGTGCGCTTCGCATAGAGTGATGCCAACTGCCTGTTTCCCTTTCCCACACCCTCTTCCGCCGCCATTTTGTTTCTCATTGTTTCCCCGTGCGCCGGAAAGTGGCCTTTGTGTCCATCGGTCCTCCCATCTGAGGGGCGAAAATGCTAATCCTCCCTCCGTGGGTTCCACAACGCTGCTCCGAACTTTTGAGATAAGGTGCCTGTTTCCGGGAGGGTTATAAGCCCCATGGATTACCGCCGAGAACCAAAATGGCTGCAGGTTTGTCGGCGAGCGGTATTACAAAGGATGGCATCACCCCACCAAAGCGCACATGAAGGCTCCCTAGACCCAACTAGTCTCCGGGCAGAATAGACACAAGTATATTTACCAACACGCTCGTTCTTGA
>JAZHYW010006033.1:0-67500 GCA_037355805.1 Ixodes ricinus | reverse complement strand
GAGGTGGTAACCGGCCAGATGATTACTTTCAATATGTAAGCTATATAAGTCTCTGGAGTATTTAACTGGACTGTGATTCTGGTGTTGAATGCTTCAGGGTGCTGGTGCTTGTGTTTGTTTCTAATGTGCATTTGTGTGAAGTGTATTTCTATGATACCACAGGGGTATCATACGAACACCTAACAAAATGCAAAATAAAAGTATTTTTTTACACTATTCTGCGGATCTGAAGTAAAAAATAATTAAACAAACTTTATGCGAGAAGTAATTCTAAAGAGAATATAGGTGGCCAATTATAACTAGTAGTTAGGTCATTGACGATGACCTAACTGATCTCCGGTTTTCAAAAATAAGTTAGGTTAGTTGTCAAAATAAACTGTGAAAAGTAAAAAGAAAAGTTAAAAAAAGTTTCAATACGATTCCAAACTATTTTCAACAGAAGTTAAAAAAAATTAATTACGGATTATTATAGAGTACATCCCTGTTTCTTCTCCACTCTTTCTTGCCATTTCCAGCCCTCTCCGCTCCAGCTCTTTCTCGAACCATCTGCTTCAGCTCCTCCCGTTCCTGAGTGCTGAGCTCGTATCTGACTCAAACACGTACTCAGCTTCCACACTGGTGACCGCGAGTTCAATCCCTTGCTCCGCTTGCCGTTTTTTTTTCAGGATTTTTAGAGGTTACGGACTGAGTTGCTTACACTTTCCTGATTACGCTGCTCCTGATGTTGACTGTACCTATAAAACTACCGCTTCAAAGACATTTCGCTCCGAAACACTGCAGTGCGTCGAAGTCAGAGCTCCGATCTCTGATTGGATGGATTGGAGGCTAGACACAAAGGTTTTCTGCTTTTGGCTCTATCCACTCTCTTTCTTCAAATCTAAGAAAACAAGAGCGTGGTCTCCCCTTCGCAGAAATTTAGACGTTAAAACGTGCACGCACCAAGCTCGTCTCATTCACTTCCAATAAGTAGACAATATTCTAATATTTACAAGTCCTCAGCCCAGCAGGCGATCTTCTTAGCCTAGAATGGGAATGTTCGTCGCATGAGAAAGAAAGCGAATCACGTGCCGCACACGCGAACACTGAAAGGAAACCGGTCTTAGCCTTTTTAGTGGAAGGGTCAACAGGTCCCATGGGCTGTTAAGTCCAGAGACTGCGCGTGGCAGCTGTAATAGCTGCCACGCGCAGACTCTGCCAATAGTATTTCGCACCCGCTTTACTCCGCACAAATGATCACTTGGGCTGTTTTTGACTTGGGGCGAGATTCAAGTTATTTTCGTTTAGATCTTTTGAACAATCTATGAAAGAACGCTTAGCATGCCTTATGCGTTCCTTTTCTGTGTATTTGTTCCTGTGCAAGATTGAGGCCAGAAAAGACAGTAGGATCCGCCAGCCGCTGTAATGACAACAATAGGGAGTATTCATTGGCGGTCATAGCCATTGCGCGACTGCCAAGCGAGTGCTTAAGGCTTGCTCCCACAGTTTTGTTGGAACGCGAACTTCACGCCATCAAGATTGCCGGTCTTAGCAGACTACTAATGGGAGTATGGTCTGAGCATGCGCTCTGAACGTCATCCTCATATATGGCGCCCAGTGAATATCCCCTATTAGCGGCGAGATGCTTCGGTGGCGCCCTCGTTCGGTTACCTTTCGTGACGTCATTACCTTGTGAACAACAAGCTCGATGGTGTTTGTAATGAGCATTCTAAAAGCCTGAAATCATAGCGGTCTCAAAGCAACACTGCCAACACCGCCAAAATTGAAGTTCTTACATTCCTTTTATCTCCGTCGATGAGACATCCTTTGCTGACTTCATAGACAGCATTCGGTCAATTGTGGTGGGCCGACCACAGCGACACTTTTGATCGCTCACGTCGCCATATAAACCCCTTCGAAAGTCACTCGCCGATATTGGGGAGGAGATCGGATAGTCACGCCACTAGCGGCATGCTTCAGCTGTGTAAACAACAAACCGAATTTCTTTGTTTGTTGTTGATCAGAGAAATCGAAGCTGACGATTCGAAGGCCGCTGCTCTTGCGTCCAAAGCACAGGTCAAAGCGAAGCGCTCATGCCCAGACCGTGCTAGGCGAGATTCAATTCCTTTGTTTTGCTGTGTTAGTAAACACCGCGTTGTTTGGACAACAAGCTCGATAAAGCGCCCCCTATAGTTCGATCTCCTGCCCAATATAGATGATCTGGCCCACTGCACTATGTCGTAACAACTAACACCGCGGAATGCGAAAGTAGCGCGGGAAATTAGCTTCGACTTGTACTCTCGCAACATAAGGGCTCGTGCAGCAGAGCTGCGATCGACCTCAAGAATTTGCCGCCCGTGTCCGCCATTGTGAAGAGATCCCAGAGCACCCGACAGTTGGCATGCTTTTGAAAGGGCGCGTCTATTACGCCTTAAGAACGTCGAAAACTAGAATACAATCTAGAATTGAAAGTATGATAATTGCTTATTGTGTGATTTAAAGGAGTCAAGTTAAATGGAAAGACTGCCGCACAATTATTTGCCGGCGAACGCCCCTCATAGTTCACCGACCATTATGGTTTTGTTCGAAATTGAATGATGCAGGGCGCTCCAAGGTTTGTTTGCCTTAGGGGCCTCTTGAATTATGAGTTAAAGATGATCGATATTCCAGTCCGTTGTTTGGTTTCGAAAGGTGCGAATTGGTGGTTCCCCTTTTAAAGAACCCCTAAAGTTGAAGCCACAAGACTAGAACTAACATAATGTTAATTAGAATCACTCTCTTGGATTTGCAAATCACAAGGCACGGCCGAGTACCAGGCATTGTGAGGATGAGGCTGTTCAGGTCATGGCAGCGACTTGACACGAGCCACTACTGGAATGCTTGCCAATGCATAGATTGTCTTGAGAGCAAACGAAGTGTTTTTGTAGTGCTCGTGGCAACAAAAAAAGGCATTTGAGCATCAATATTATTTTGCAAATCTCGTGACTGAAACCATTGCAATGCCCGTTACTACGTGAAGTTTCAAGAAGAAAAATTAGACAAGTCAGCATTTATCCTTGAAATATTAGCGCGACAAGAAAGGTTCAATGCGAGTTGTGCTGCAGTCAAGTTCATGTGTTACACTAGTAGCATTAATATTGTATCAAGTGGGAAAAAACTCCAGCTCGAGATTGCTTTAGGGTCAAGTGAAGCATTTTGTTATCAGTAACTTCTAAAATAAATCCTACAAGGGGCGGTATTCACCCGCTGATTTATTTATCATTTGGTTCACGCCACTCAAGAGATAGCCGTGCTAACCACGAGTGGCAAATGCTATGACAAGTTAAAAAATCGACAGTCCTTACCTTCCATTTTATAGTCTCAGGGTCATCATAAGCCAGCCCCCATCCCACTACCCTGTCAAAACCGAGTATGGTGTGCTGCGGATCGGAATATGAGTTCTGGCCATAGTTGCTAAATGAAGTGCAAGCCTGTTAAAGAAACAAATATTTTTGACTTTAGACAATGCAGGTTCCTTTTAGCGGTTATGCATGATGTTTCCTCCCTGACGCTCACAAAATACCCAGCAGCAAAACTCAAAAACTGCTATCTCGAAAGTTATAATTGTTTGTTTTAAGGCTTCAGGTTGTAGAAAATATTTTTATGGCGTCATTTTTGCTGCGCAGTATTAATGTCGAACCTATTTATAAAAACCATAAATGCAATGTATCAACAAAACAAACAGAAGTGAAGCCTAATTATAGCATTTCCTGGGGAACTAAACAATAAAGAAAAAGGTGTAGCCAAACTACCAAAAGACTAACTTTGGACGTTTTGGCGGTTTATGACCGGAATACTCGTATCTGACGAAAATATACTAAATTTGCTGATACATATGTTCTTTTTGTGTATTTTATGATTTTAGACGGCCAAGAAAAAACAAATATTTGCACAAAGATATACCTACATGAGTTCTGGTGCGTTTCAGTTTACTATATGAAAGGTTTTCACAAATTGAGCTGATTCAAGTTTTAACGTTTACAAAAACAAAAGAGTTTTCAAATGAGACATTCAGATCGGATTTTACCTCTTATATAGGTCATGCGCAGCGCATCAGAATTTTTTTAAACGTTCACATACACTGATTGTACTACAGCTTGTAAAGAATAAATGTGGTAGATATATAAGAAAGAAAAGGCTGTTTATCACCTTCGAGTATAATAGTTGTATCTTGAGTACCTGACGACGTGTGTCAGATGCGGCTACGGGTTTGATAGCTAGTAGCACCAACGCTGTTCATGCTGAGCTAAGTTCAAATGCACCAAAAAGAATGTCCTGAAAACATGTGTTCCGGCTCGATAAGAATATATCTTATTACGCTGTGCAGCAGTTAAGATTTGTACAATTTCAAACTAAATGTAAGGTGCACTCTAACCAAAAGCACGAAATAATAAAACACGCAAAGTCAGGACCAACTCGGGGTTTTTCTATTACTAAAAGTGTCTCACAACCACTTATGGACAGTTGCCTACTGTTTATAGATGATCGCAAAATAGCGTCATCGCAGTTTATTTTCATTGTGCCTACATATGTATGGGGTATCATTACAACTAAAAAAATGCTTGTAATTAATTACCTTTAATGAGTTTGCGTTAATATGTGAATATATATATTGGAAGTAATGACAATAGTATAATTTTACATATAGAAGAACATTACTTGTCACTGTTAACGATTTGTTTCAAGTCTGCGAATGGGCAACCTTCATACAAATCTCCTACCAAGGAATTCTAGAATTTTCTCCTACAGCAGGATGGTTTACAAAAAAGTAGTTGTTTAAAAGCGACTAGTTTCTTAGTGTGTTATTCTAATCCAATTATGGACAGTACACTACAATCGTTTTTAAACAGGGAGACAATTGTCTTGTTTTGAAAATTTAGGAGCAATCGGAAAGGTTACACTTCGATTTTTATGTAATGACAAATTACTCTTTATTTACAAATAATAAAGTAATCTCAAGAAATCCGTCTAACCGAGGTAATTTGAATTGTAATAGATATTGTTTTAGAGCACTGTGTACTAGAGTCATTGCACCCAACAGGTGATAACCAGTGAAAGCATGGTCAGTCACGTAGCTATGCGCGACCAAACGTCTAACTGATTATACGACGTGCCAAAATGATGTCTGAACCCGATCACCTGCCCTTGTGTGACGAACTCAGGTGAATGCACTCGACTCTAAAGGGCAACTGATTTGGTTTGACCGTCTTTATGACACGTCGCACCACCATTCAAACGTTTGATCACGCACGGGCGTGACCTCACCTTGCATCCAGAAAATATCTTATGTTGGGTACCAACAAGGCAATGACTCCAATTAGTGTCACCGATCAGCTCTAAGCAGCAGGCTAAACGTGGAACTGAGGCACTCCAAAATAGTGGTTCCAGACGGCCTTTAAAAAACTGCCTAAGAAAAGTTTCAGAGGCATTTGGCTGCAGAGGGAGGTTGTGCAGAACTTGGACATATCTTCAGACATCCAATCAAGCTGTACTTGCAGCAAAAAAAGGTATTGTAGCCTAATATGGTACGCCACTCGTATTAGATGCAAGTTTATATAAAAATCATCATTTTCTGGAAATAGTTTGTCTGGCATGTGCTGAGAGCGAGCAGGCTAATGGTGCATATGATAAACGCAAAAGAGTAGCGTACTGAGGCTTAAAAGTCTTATTTCGCCGAGATGTAAAACGACAAAATAAGAGGCTAACATCTGAATGCTCAGGCGTGACTACGGTTTCTATCCTCTTTTTCTAATTTATTAGTCACAATTAACACACTCAAATGCCCACTACTCGAATATGATAAATGTCGATATGGAGAAAGGGTATTTTGGCAGGGGTATATTCATTTTCGGTTTTGGAGCGCGAGGCTCGCCGTCGTTCTTATTACTTCGTCTTGGACGAAACGATTTCTCATGTGCTCTACAGTCTCTTAAACGCGATGGTGGTGACTGACAGCGACTGCATGCAACGTTCCATGTGGCATATATTTTGATCCATATAAGAAACAAAACATTGCAAAAGAGACCGTACAGATTCGAAGAAATCTACAGGACCGGATTCCTGTTACTTAAACTTTGTTTAACACATTCCGATGTTTTTTTTTAATATATATATTAAGGATTGAACACCGACTAGCCCAGATATCCACTTAGTGGATTCGACGCAGCGCACAAGAAACGAAGACAGAGTAGAAGGAGGTACATACGCGAAGCGCTTTGTTTCTTGTGCGCTGTTTAATCCACTAAGCATGAACTAACTAGGATGCATCGCCACCCTAATTCAGCTATCCACTATTCTACAACTTTTCTGTTCGGCTGCCTGCTAGGCTCAACTAACTCGAAGATCTAAGTTATGAAGTCGCAACACTGTGGTTTCTATTCGAGTAACTTACATCGTAAATATTAGAAGCTTTAGCGGTGCGGCAAGGCATACCGTATACAAACGAAGCATATGTTGTTCTCTCGTACCACCAAACATGCATTGAGAATGATATCATTATTGACGACCTGCTGAACACATCCTTGTAGGAACGGACGAAGGTTAGGGCGTCTACCTGTAGAAAATAGAAAAACAAATCGTGAAAATTAAAGGAAAGTTTACATATCATTCCTGCAGTTTAAGAGTTTTTTTTTGACTGTCATTTATGCTACTGTATATCTTGACCATGTGACTTTTTTATTTCAATTTAAAGAAAGTGAAGCGGTAATGCAATTGGGAAAAGACACTTTTATTGTGTTTATTTAGCCCCAACGATGACGAATATCAAAGTTATATTTCAAATCGGTGTGCCACGTAGCCACACTGCACCTTCAAAACAGAGCTGAAAATCCTCTTATAGAGCGCGACTGGTGGGTGGCAAAAATCGTCACGTGATAAACAGAGATCTGTATATTCCAACTCCTTCCGCGAGCCTTAGCCGAGAAGTCAAAAACGCTGCACGGTTTCTTCACATGCGGCAAGGGAGAGACAGTTGAAATCCTTGCATTTGACGACACACCCAGACACCCAGACGATAATTTTTCCTTTTTCTATAGCGTCTATCAACACATCGAGGTCAAATGCTTCGGCTTTTCAACACCACAACAACAAAAAAAACGAAACACGCTATAGCACACATTCAACGCGTTTTTAGAATTCTTCACCTTTCCTTTAAATTGACTCTTCGTCATATTTCAATGTGACGTACGTATATAAAATAAAATTTCAGTTGACTCTGATGTACTTTTCAACTGATGCAATGTGCTTGTTGATACGTTTGTTCCAATTGTTCGGAACGTTGGGACCGGACGACAGCCAAGTGACAGCAGCCCATCTCGTGACCACAACCAAAAAAGCCCTTTTATGCCCACCCGCCGCTCCTTCTATAAGCGCTTTATAAACGATGGTGTCCTTTGGCGAGCACTAAGAAAAACACCATCACCTTAGTAGCGTCCGCTACATCTCTCCTCCTAGGATATATAAGTCCAATCGACTTAACGGACGAATCAAACGACCGCAACATGTGTGCCTTAGTCGAAGTCCTTCTTGCTGAGGCTCTGGCGATGATACTTGCTAACCCTCAACAGGCCTAGACTGCTGTGAACTGGCTGATGGCTCCTCTGCTGACAGGCCATTTGAGAAGGGGACAAGATGCCGATTGTTTCGCTGCAAAGTTCCCCTGTGCGTTTCCACCACATATGACCGTGGTCGCTGAGCGGGGCTGACTATATGGCCTCGGCAATTGACGTCCTTCACCCACACGTCCTCCCCAAACTTGAAGGGAGTCAGAGGACTTGAACTGTGCCGGCGATTGTAGTTCTTTCCTTGCTGTTACTTGTTTGCGGCCTCTCTTGCCTTGAAGTTCCGATGGCTGGGAAATGATGGCTCAAGTCGTTCGGGTAAACAAGGAAGTCGAGTTTGAAGTTTTCTTCCCATTAGCAACTGTCCAGGAGACACGCCATTGACACCAGGTGTGACTCGGTACGCTAGTAGAGCCAGGAACGGATCAGACATTTTTACAAACAAGTCCTTCACGGTACGCACCATGTGCTCTACTTCACCGTTACTCTGGGGGTACTGTGGGCTGCTAGTCTTATGGCGAAATCCGCACGCCTGAGCAAAGTTTGCAAACTCGTGAGATGCAAACTGCGGTCCGTTATCTGACCACACGACGCCCGGGATCCCATAGCGAGCCATGCAACTCTTGACATCCGAGATGACCGCTTGCGCTGATGTAGACCCGAGAGAGATGACATGAGGGAACCTTGTGTTGTAGTCTACATTCAGAACCTAGTCACGTCCATTTAGCTGGAAAAGGTGTACCCCAAGGCGCTGCCATGGTCTTTCTGGCGTTGGAGTCTGCATCATCGATCCAGAGTGTACTACACGAGTCTCGGCGCACTTGGCGCACTCGGCTACAAGATGTTCGTTGTGTAAGTTGCAGTTCGGCCACCAAACGCTTTCTCTGGCGCGTTCTTGACAGCGGCGAACACCCTGGTGTCCTTCATGGAGTAAGGTCAGGATGCTCTGTCGGAGAACAGACGGAATGACGATGCGGCGATCCAGGAGTAGTACACAATTGTAGACGCTCAATCGTTCCCTCTCCTTCCAATACGGAGCAATGTGAGTCGGCGCTTTGTTTTTGCTAGGCCAACCTTTTTACAGTAGGATACTACCATAGAACACACTCCCTCTTGCGTTATGTGCTGGCGGACGTCTTCCAGCCGACATGCCACCGCTGGTTGCAGGTCTTGAAGACTTCGCCAATGAAGAGCTACACAATTCCTACTTCTTGCGAAGTTGCTGCGTCACAAGGTGCTCATGAAAGAGCGTCTGCAGTCGCCAAGAGCTTTCCCGGTACATATTCAACGTTGTACTGATAACGCATACGCTTGATTCGCATGCGTTGCACACGCGGTGGCAAAAGCTCCCGGTCCTTCCCCCAAAGAAGGGCGACAAAAGGAAGGTGACCTGTCTCGACCTCAAAGTTCAGACCCAGAATATACTGGTCGAACAGTAAGACAGCCCACGTTACGGCTATAGACTCCTTCTCTGTCTGACTGTAGCGACCCTCCGTGGGAATGAGGGATCTGGAAGCAAAAGCGACACCACGCCGAGTCTTTGAAGGCTGATCTTGAAGCAGCACGGCTCTCAAACCATAGGAACTGGCATCCGCAGATACCGCGGTGGCGTAGTGCGGGTGGTACATTGCCATGCATGTTTCACAGCTAAGCAGTGACTTGAGAAGGGCGAAGGCCTCGTCTTGGCTAGGACCCACATCCAGACGCTGTTCTTGTTTAACAGAGAGCGAATGGGTGTAGTAACGTCAACAAGGTGGGGAACGAAACTTCCGATGTGATTGGCCATCCAGAGCAACCGGCGTACACCGCTGACATCTACTGGTGGCAACAAATCTTTGGTGGCTTTGATCTTGTCTGGATCAGGCGAAATCCCTTTGGCATCCACGACAACGCCTAGGAACTTGACAGAGGTGACACGGAATTCACACTTTTCTCGTTAAGTGTGACCCCAGCTTGTTCCAAGCGACTGAAGACGTCGGCCAGACGTTGACCATATTCACGACGATCCTTCCCAAAGATTAGAATGTCGTCCATCATGTTGACGACACCCGAGAGACCTTCCAAGAAGTGTTGACCTCAGCCGTTGAAAGTACTCCGGGGCCGATTCGATGCCAAATGAAAGACGCTTGTAGCAAAAACGGCCGAAGAGAGTGATGATCGTCGTAAGCTCTTCATTCTCACGACTAAGTTTCACTTGATGAAAGCTGGACCTAGATTCGAGTTCAGAAAAGATCTGAGCTTCACCCAGCTGATCTAGGATGTATTCGACAGTGTGCAAGACGTAACGTTCTCGCTGTATCACTTGATTCAGTTTTGTCAAGTCCACGAACAATATGTACCGGCGTGATGGCTTGGGAACAACGACTAGACCGGAGCACTACTGAGTTGGCGTGTCGATTCTTCGAATGACACCTTAGGACTTTCGGTCATCCAGTTCCTTTTCACGACATCTACCAGAGGGACTGGAATCCCGCCTTGGAACGCTCAGAGAAAATGGACGAACATTCGGCTGGAGACGGATGTGATACTCGTCTTGGAGTTCCCCCAGGCCTTGAAAAATCTTGGCTCGAATTGATGGAACGCATTCCGTCGAGTCCAGGAACTAAATAACGCCCACACTCTAGAAAAAAGGGTGTATTCTTACACCCTTTGTCCCATATATACACCCCCAATCTCCAATTCTGACGTACAGCGCCCCATAGTTGAACAGACGGCCCCAAAGCTTACTAGGGGCTTGATACCCGAGTTGTACAACCTATTAAAATAGCTAATGTAAGTGTTACTGAAAACACAAAAAAAAATATTCGGGGTTTTCTTGGCCCCATTGAAAAAAACTCAGTGTTTTTTTTATGTGGTCTTTGATACCTACTTTAGCTATTTAAAAGTTATATCCCACCGTTATGAAGCCCCTCGTAAAATTTGGGGCAATCTGCTGGACTATAGGGCGTTGTACGTCGATTTGAAGTTTTGGAGTGTATTATATTGAACAATAGGGTTTAAGGTGATACCCTTTTTTGAGAGTGCAGAGCTTTAATGTCAGGCAGTCTCACAAGAAACGTGCGTTGGTTTTTCACGATGTAGAGACGCTGAACCGTGAACTTGCCACGCCACTCCAATGCAGCGTTAAAATCATCCAGACGTGCAGACGTAGGTCGCCGGGACCCGACACCTCACTTTCGGCTTCTTCCAGGACCAGAGGAAGCCCCGGGAAAGCAGGTGAAACAGCGGTGACCTCCGCACTCGAGCCAATTTTGAACTCGGAGAGATGACCATTCACGCATCCTCGGTGTATCTTGCATGTCGGGCTGACTGCGTGAAGCTCCACGGAGCCCAAGGGTTCTTTCGCTTCTTAGCTTTGCAAACTTCTGCGAAATGGCCCCGTCGCTTGAAGAAATGGCAACACGATTTTCGCGCTGGGCAATCTTTCCGCAGATAAGGGTGACGTCCGCAATACTCGCCAGTTAAACTGGCGGACTGCTCCAGACTTGCCGCGATAGCGTGCCGATTGACTGGTCGCTATCTTCTTGCGCCTCGCGGTGTCGACGTTCAGGTTTTCGGGGGCGGTAATCTCGCGGGCAACGCTGGCGCGTGACAACCGCTCTCTTTCGGCGTCCTCATGAAGACAGGCCTGGCAGAGCGCTTCTTCCGCAGAGAGCCTCGTACAACGACACAACTGGTCAGAGAGCTTGTCATCCACCAACCCCACGACGAATTTCGACATCCGCACTTTCGACATCCGCACTGTTGTAACCGCAGCGCTTGACCAGGTTACAAAGTTACGTGAAGAAGTCGTCGACACACTCGACGTGCTGCGGCGTTCTACGGTGGAACCGGCGACTCTCGTATATTTTGTTGACGGGATGGACGAAGTGCCCGGACAACTTCTCTTGACGACCGCGAACGACAGGGTCTCTAAAGACGGCTCTCTCAACGATGACAGGCCGCTTCGGGCTTGTGGTCACATGCGGTACAAGAGCGTGCGTACCTGCCCCTCGTTGCTGGCAGCATCAAGACCGGCTGTGAGGGCGTAGTCCTGGTACTTTGCAATCCATGTCGGCCATTCCGCCGGGCTGGTGAAAGTGAATGGAGCCGGAGGATGAAGTCCCGACGCTCCGACGCGAACCACTTGGAGATGTTGTTAACCATCCGCCATAGTGACGGCGTTGGCGAGATTTGCAAACCATGTTCGGAACGTCTCGGAACGAATGACAGCCAAGCGACATCAGCCCAGCCTCGTGACCAGAACCAAAAAAAGCTCTTTTATTTCCACGCGCCACTCCTTCTATAAGCGCTCTATAAAGGATGGTGTGCTCTGGCGAGCAATAAGAAAAACACCATCACCTTAGTAGCCCACTACACCAATGTTCAAAACATCTTTTAAAAGCTTTAATTTGGTGCGATGTGATATTTCTCTCGATTATTCTAATTCACTCGTCTACATCGACAATTTGTTTTGCTTTTAAAACATGTTTTTAAACCTGGAAAATAAAATCAAAGAGGGCCAGGTCGGTTGTACGATGAAGTAGGCACGTGGTTCATGCCTTTTTTTGTCAAAACTTCTGAACCCTACAGCGTTCTGTGCAGGCGCGTTGTCATGTTGGAATGAACCAGTGCTGAAAATACTCTGGTTGTCGTTCTGCCCACATACCGCTCACAATCCAGCCGTGTTTTACAAACGAGAAATTTCATCCTGGCCTTATTCTACTTCCTAACCCACTCGTCCTGTAACTTTTTACAGCGCAGCTTTTAGGCGCCCGTTTCCAGCTTGACCGTCACCACCGTCACGTCGCAGGCGGCGTTATCAGTGCGTTGCATTATGAAACGTTTTCCACGATAGGGGCTTTTAGTAGATCTTTTTCGCCGTCCCGCAACGCTTTCCGCAACCCACTACGAGACCGGCAACTCAACAGCCAAGGACATCATCACCCAGTCGCAATAGTGCCTTCTTCGTTGCGAGGACTTAGGGGAGGAGGTAACGCGGTCTACGGAAACTCTCTACTGACGTCGCTGTGTGACGTCACGTGGGTCACCACTGACGTCACTTGCGACGTCACCCTCGTGAGTCACACGGCGCCTAAATTTGGAAAACAAAATCCTCTCTAACTTTAGCGGAAAATGTAATAGAAAATAAATTTTTTCACCAAATTTAATAGCCATTTTTTTTTTCGACCAAATTTAGTGGGAACCTTTTTTAGTCAAACTTACTAGGAAAATTTTCCCGCCAAATTTAGTGAGCAATTTCTTCCGCTAAATTTAGTGAGTAAATTTGCCGCCAAATTTAGTGCCCACATTTTTCGGAATACTTGGGGGGATATTTCTCCCGTTAAACTTAGCGGGGAATACACCTGAAAATTGTTAATTAATTTCCCGGTAAATTCCCCCTCCTGACACTTCCCCCCACCCTCCCCTTTCCTCCTTCTCTTCAAGAGTTGCGCTCTTATTCGGCACTATAGAGAATTGTATACTTATTGAATTTTTTTGTTTGGCCGAATGAAAAAGTAACACCGAATCGCTGCTGTTGCTATGTTGATTCTCGTCGATATGTTTTAGCGCTTACCGCTGCTGTTTCCGACTCAGCAAAGGATGGGAATTCCATCTTCGCAGCGGTCCGCATACTGATGTGCTCGGAGAGACAGTCTATTCTCCCGGGTGTCTGCGATTTTGGATGAATCCACCACAGCTTCCTACCTCTCCCGTGATCGGGTGGCTATAACGAAAGCGCGCCGAAGTACTCATTCCCTCTTTTAAGTGGAAAAGTGAACGTAACCAGCGAACGTACGGAGCACAAGAGTAGAGCGGAAACCGTGCACTGGGTCGCTGCTTCGCGAAACCAGTACATTCCAGTCGAGTCCTGTGTAGACCAAACCACAACCGTCCAAACTGAAGACGGCAGCATGCAGCTGGGCAATAAATGCTTAAACATTAAAAAATGTTCTCAACATTTAACCGTATGCCGATGTCTAAAAGCTCAAACAAAAAGCTACGGAAGCACTGAAAGGCACAAAATTCAAAAGAGTTTAAGGACTTTTTTATTGCAAGAAACGTCACGTCGAGTGTATACGCCTCGCAAGTGGGCTAATTTTCGTCTTCTGCGCATAATAAAATAAGTATCGGTGACGTCAGAACGCCGAGCCCTGATTGATTGATCGCGACCCGCTATCTGAGCGTCGTCTGCTCCTTTGCAACGTCGTCTGCTCGCAATATCGTCTGCGTCTGTCTTACCTTTCCTGCGACTTTCGGAAGTGCAGGTCGTTACGAGCGAGCTCGACTTCGCCTTTCAGAGAGGGCAGACGAAATAACTCGAGCGGAATCGTTGTTTTTGTCTAACAACTAGCAGACGCGCATCAAGGAGGAAGTCAAAGGACTCACTGGCGAGGTGTCCCGAGGCGCCGAGGTTTGTTTGCTAAGAACCGAGAGTGAGCGTGTTAGTGTCCGCAAGTTCCCTCCCAAATACTTTTTCCATCCTTTCGTGTGCGGCGAGACTCCTCATTCTTTAACGGCGTCGGCGGGTTGGCGCAGTTAACGTCGTCTGCTTTACGTCTGCTAGTCAAAGCGATTGCTGCTTTACCTTTCCTGCGTCTGTCGGAGATTCACCGATTTTTCACCGGCGAAAGGCACCGTTGTCTCGGAAAACAAGGAGATAACAAGAGGAAGAGATTGACCTCTTAATCTAAAATTGAGGTCAGCGATCACAGTATAATACGGGAAGGGTTCACAAGGGTCGCACGGGCACATTCCATTCAGCACGCCAGCCGGTCGTGGGCAGACGGTCGCCGAGTCGGAGTGCCTGCTAGGCCTATCTGCCGAGCTCGCTTGGTCGGTGTCGGTGGAATCGTGGCCGTTGGAGCTTTTTCCGGGTGTTTGTGGATCCAGCGTTCTTGTTCGTCGTGGTCTGGTTCAAGTACTTTTTACTTTTTCCTTGCTGCTTGAAGTCGGGACGCGAGAGAAGTGCACGTAGAAAAATAAACGTCCGTTGGTCGTCGCGACCGCGACGCTGTCGGCCATGCTGATATGATCGTAACAAGTGCGTAGACAGCTTCGGAGCTGTCGTAGGATTTTGTCGTAACCTGCGCAAAACTTACGAACATTTCGTTTCGTGAATACAAATTTGTTCTTAAGTTTTGTCTTACGCATATTTTTGGCGTAAGATCGTTTCGTGAATCTGGCCTCTTCACTTTCGGAAGTCGCAGGAAAGGTAAGACAGACGCAGACGACGTTGCGAGCAGACGACGTTGCAAAGGAGCAGACGACGCTCAGATAGGGGATCGCGATCAGCCAATCAGGGCTCGGGCGTTCTGACGTCACCGCTACCCCCTGCGCGAGAAGCAGACGAACTTGCCCTCCGCATTGCATCAGGCGGGGAGCACGGTGAAGGTGATTGAAGTTCTAACAAAAATAAATACAAATATTTCTAAAATAAATACGTGTTTTTCGGTGTATGTTCTTGTATATGTCACCCCGTACCAACCACACATATAAAAGTTAGTGTACCTAATTATAGAACCAACTTGTACTCCGACTCCTTCGTACCCAAAACAACCCTGGACTTCAAGTATCTTCCTGCCACCGCTGTCTCCCTCACCGACACTTTTGCATTTAAAACTGCAGTGTCAAATCATCTGTTGTAACCGATCGTGGTAGTTTTTTAACTTTGTTTTTACCCATTTAACTTTTTAATGCCTAAAGGCCCTCAAAGTAAATAAGTAAATAAATAAAATAAAATAAATTAGTTGCACCGTAACCGACGTGACAACCCGGTTAAGGCACTGCGGTGTGTGAGTTCGACCGTTACATTTGCAGAGTGTAACGGTGACATCAGAATGCCGAGCTTTGATCTCTCGATCGAATGGAAGGATTCTGGATAGTCCTCAGGTCAGCCAGAATTGAGGTCTACCCACTATCCTTTCAATCTTAGCCACTCAAAACTCGGCGTTCTGACGTCACCGCAACCCCTGTACAAGAAGTAGGCCAACTTGCGCTCCCCATAGAGTGATTTTGTGGACCGCCCCCTGCCGACTGCGGCCACAGGGGGCGTATGCTCAAAGAATAAAATGAAAAAATAATCGCGAAGAATCGCAGACAATGAAGATACAAACACGCAAGAAAGGGGCTTTACAATCAACTGATTTTAATTGCAGCATCGTCACCTATATATACACACACCATTCCCCAATCCCCATCACACCCAATCGCGCACTAAACGACAGCCATCCAAAAGCGCCAGTTTACTTGGAAGCAGATTCTGCGTGTCTATTTTAATGTAGAACGCCTCTATGATCTTTCTTTTCTTTTTATATTTTGCCTTTCCTAATGAATGCCATTCTACAACTAAACGGAATCTCGTACACCACGTTGGTTACAAAATCTGTATATCGCACGGCTCGCTCCCCGGAACACGGTGTTTCTTTCTGTCTCGTCAACGTCGGACAGATTCTAGCAAGCTTACACGGAGAAGAAAACAGTATGTTAGTAGCGTATCTGCCGGCTACCTTTTTTAGGTTAGGGAATACTGTATGCATCTAGGAAATTACTTCCAAGCTCTTCCTTCATTTCGTTGACTCAAGCCCTCTTTTACTTTTTTCTAAATTTTGTATAAGGCTCTCACAGAACCTAGAGACTTGGTTAGAGGGGTACCCTACGTCTCTTTACTTGTTTTACTTGCAGTACAATGCTGAATGACAGGATATGTGAGTCAGTATTCTAAGCAGTGTTGCTGAGCAATACTGAATGGCAGCGTGTCTTAATACAGCTTTGGAAAAGCCACATTGAGACATGCTGAGGCTATACCCTTCTTTACCAGCTTAGAATGAGCGCTTTCAAATGGAAGGAGGAGCACGCACTGCAATATACTAATCGCGTAACCAACGTGGTGTACGAGATTCCGTTTAGTTGTGGCAAGGTATGCATTGCGCAGACTGGGTGCTGCTTCAATGAATGTGCACGTGAGCTTAATCTGTATGGGCTCAAAACAGGGGGTCATCTTCACGATCATTGAGTTTTAAGTGTGTCAAATCCGACCTGAACTTCACAATGTTTTTAGAAATGGCGAACGATAAAACAGAAAGAAAATATGGGGACCTTTTACACAATAAATGAAAAAGGCGATTGCGTCAGCGCCCCGTCTGCCTATCTGCTTCAATGTTAAATGGCGTTTATTAGACGGCTGTTTTTTATTCTGAATTTGAATATAATGCGGATGGCGCAATATTGTGCATATATATATAGGCGGCAATGCTGCTATTAAAAACCATTTGACAGTAAAACGCCTGTCTTCTCGTGTGTGTATCAACATTGTCCCCGTTTTGTCGTGTGTTTAACTTTTCCTTTAATATGAACTGATTAGCCCAATCCCAAGTCTTATACAGGTACTCCGCATTTTTTTCATTGTCTCCGATTTGCTTGACATTTTGCTAACCTAATCAAAAACATCGCGAATACAGCATCAAAAAATTAGGTCAAAATATTGTTTTTTCGCGAGGTAATTGAATTTACAATTTTCGTCCTCACAGTGTTTTTCAAACTAAATTTCACCACTGGCAAAAACAAAAATTTAACGTCAATGGAAGGCAGGGGTACATTCTTTTGACTGTAGAATTAGTTGCCAACAGATTCGAAGCAGTTTCGTAGTGTCAAATGATTAATTCGGAGGCTCGCTCCAATACCCGCGCTCCAGCACGAAACAAATGATCGGCATATTCTATTTTATGGACTGCTTGCTAGACTGGCAAAAGTGCTTGCCACTAACGTCACGGCATTAAAAAAAGAGGGGGGGGGAGTATATTGGAATGTTTGTTTTTGCATTATATTCATTTCCAGATTTCACAATAACTAATATAAATTTCGCGATAATAAATACCATGCCAGAAAGTGTATGGTAACCCTTTCCGGTGTAGAAAAAGTACCATACAGGAAAATGGATATACTGAAGTATATCTATATTCACGAGGCAGTTCAAGGGAGATACGAAGGTTCTAAAAACGAATACTCAAGTGTCGAATAATAGTTGACCTAGTGCCAGAGATACGACCAAATGAAGACTCTCGGATATAATTGTGGGTTGGATGACTGCAACCCGATAAAACCTTGCAAACCTAGACTAGACTCAGGAACTGCTTTTTTTTTCTAGAGTGACATTTTATAAGAGTAATCATACAGGCGTACGAGCAGGGATGTTTTAAAAGCACCACTTGCAAGACGGCAAGCCAAGGTGGCGCAAAAGATCAAGCATCTTCAAGGCAAACGGCTGTGCAAATGCATATACTATAGCGCCATAATCAAGACGTGATCGTACAAGAGAGGTGTCTAGACGAAACGGACACCTCTTAACGTAGCCGCAAGACTTGTGAGAAAGAACTTTGCGGATGTTAATTTTCTGCATACGCCTTTGCTCAAGCCACTTGAGGTGGGATAGAAATCTAGGTTTGCGGCAGAAAATCATTTCCAGGATCTTATGCTTTGGTCTTACCGCAATGTTATTTTTATGTTAGATGAGACTCGGACATCACCGAAGTTTGCACCGCAAAGCCACAATAAATGTCTCATGGAGCGAATCGGCTTTATCTGAGTGAATCGGCGTTATCGTCGTCTAAAGCAGCGATAAATTTCACCTGAGCTCCCACTGACTGAGCCGAATCACAACGAGATTCGGTCTGTAGGAGCGAAAAACGGCACCGAATTTTCATTGAGTGGAACGGGACCTAAGTTTCCACTGGTTGCGACGCGTCATGTGGCTCCATCAAAACGGCGTCATCGTTGCTAAGGAGCCAGTCGAACTGCTGGCGGTGCAGCAAGAGGAGGTTCCGCGAGTGTAAAGATTACCTGAGGAGTTTTATACTGTTCAAATGGGGGCGCCCCGACAGCTTGCCCCGAGGATAGGGGAATGAGCAGCTTGAGCTCTTTTAATCTTTGTCGCTGGAAGGAGACATATTTTCTTCCCAGTCGCCGCGAGGTGGTGGCGCCATCCGCGGCTTTGTCGTCCCAACGCGTTTCCAGTGACAGCTTGTCCGGTCGAGAGACTGCTTCGATGGGGTTTTGTGGATGAGAGGCGCCGGTCTGTGTCCCACTTGGACTCGATGCCTCTTTACTCTCTGGCTTCGAAAGACACGACGTCCATTTGTTTCGATGCCGCGAAATGCAGGGTGTTTTCCCCATAAAGTATCGCTCAGAAGGGCGATTTCCCCAAGGTGTTTAGATCTGTTTTTTCTTCGTAGAAAAGGGAAATAACGAGTTCCGTGGCTCCCTGTGATTGGGTGACGACCCGCTGGCACGGCGGCCATTAGAATTGTATAATTGTCCTGATTGAACAGGCCCTTTGTCAGAAGGGAGTTTTCTCGACCGTGCTGGTGGAAAAAATGTTGAGTTGGAACAGGCGTGCGCGCGGAGAAAGTTATCTCCCGCGGTCCGTCGGTCCGTGTAGCTTTGTCGCGAGCGAAAAAGCAGTTCCTTTTGAGCCTCACCGTGCGCGGTGGGCACTTCGCACCGAGACACATTTTTCGTCTTACTATATCTGTGAGCGAACAGTACAGTATTGTAACCAAGTTTGCTGTCGTCGTTTGAATATATTCCACGGTATAAAGTGAAATTTAGCCATTCCTCTAAAAAAATTGAAGCATTTCTAAACTTGTAATACAAGAAGAGGATACATAAAAAGTCACAATTCTGCCGCTCATGCCACCAATATGTCATCAGCGTCATTTTGGGAAGATCACGGGTTTTTCGTTATTTTGCTTACTCTTGGAGCCTGTCACTCCATGTTGCCTTGATCCGACGCATGAGTGAAGACTGCTGTGCCCTCACCCATTGTCTCCGTTTCTTGATGCGAGGCCTTTGTAGGAGGTTTGCTTGTAGTTCGGTGTACGGTGTGCCGTGCCCCGTCCACAACCAGCCCCAGCCAAAGGTGCGGAGGAGCTGCTGGGCGGTGCGTCCCCCACGTACACCCGTTCCTGCACCTTAGGCGCTGCAGGTGCGACACGAGAGCCATTCCTCTCCTTCGATGATGAGGCCCAATCGAGGGAGCGTGGGAAAGAGTGTTGACTCTACTCCCTGGAAGAATATCGAGGAGGAGAGACGATTGCCATAGCTGCCTGCCTATCCTAAAATTGAGAACCAGCCTGTGTACCCTCTTTATGAGAAGGCAGCCGCTGGTGTTCCCACAGGAGCACCAGTGTGCGCGCTCTGGCAGTAAGGATCAGTAGACCGACCTGCCGAGACTGAACGGACTAGAAGCTGAAACTTCCGCTGGGTCGGGGAGTGGCACGGCTTCCCACAGTCCAAAGAGACGACTAGGTAGCCTCTGCAACCTTCATTGGTGCAGGTCTCCACAGCACCACCTGAGTACAGCCAACCTTCTGCGAAATCTCGAAGCGATGGCGCGTTTCCGGGTAGGAGAGGGTTTTTTTTAACCTTCAATGAAGGTAATTAGCTCTTATGTTCTTTCCACGTCTTGCAGGATCGGGAATACGCTGGGTGAGGATCACAACAGTTCACACAATAGGCTTCTTTGGAGCAATAGTGAGCATAATGGTGATTTTTGCCACACTTCACACAAGTGGCATCGCCACTGCGGTTTTGAGAGCCGTGGTCAAACCTTTGGCAGTTCAAACAGGTCCCAGTTGTTAGACACATATGGTAAAACCTTTCAGTGCAGATACCCAGCTTTCACCGCGTCGGGATGTGTGGTGGATTGGAAAGATAAAACTACGTGCGTAGCTTTACAAAGTGGCCATCACGACGCTAAGATATCCACCTCGCAGCAATAACTGCTTGGTCAGAAAAGCCATCAAGAATATCACTGTCAGAAGTCTCAAGAAGGCCAATCTCGGAGATAAATCCTGGGATGGAGTTCAAAATGGGGTGAGGTGTGGCCGCCATTTTTTGGTAGAATACAAAATTCGGAGCAAGGGGTGCAGCACTCTGCTGGCTCATATATATTTTTACTAGTAGGTCAATGAATAGTATTTTCTTGATTTTGATTTCCTTACCTACAAGACTTTGGAGAATGTTTGCGACAAGGAATTTAGATAATTTCAACAGCTCATTGTTAATTTCATAGGAAAGGACCTGTATCGGCCATTGGCCTAGCACGACCGACCACCACGGGGGAGCTGGCTCCACGTGCTAATAAAAGAGGGCACGCGCGGTTCCAACCGGCAGCAGCAGCCATTGCCACACCGATTTGCTTGTCTGTCCTTTTTATCCGAACAATACATGGTGTCAGAAGTGACAGAACTTTCCGCCTAAAGGTGAGAGTTGAGATTCCGCATGGCTGAGCTGAAGCCACCAGAAGGACTGCGGCTGTCTGAAAATGCTGCCGAGAACTGGAAGCGGTTCAAGCAACGGATGGAGCTATACTTCGCAGCAACAGAGACTACGAAGCCGAGAACGCAGTACCAAAAGGCTGCAACCTTCCTGCACATTGCCGGTCAAGAAGCAATCGACGTGTTCAACACATTCCAGTTGACAGAAGAGGAGAAGAAAAATTACGATGTGTTGGTGAACCAGTTCGAAGAATATTGCCTCCCGAGGGTCAACGAAACCTACGAGCGATACATCTTCCGAACCAGAGTCCAGGAGCCTGGAGAAGGTTTCGAGACTTTCTTCCTTGACCTGAAGACGAAGGCAAGCACCTGCAACTTCGGAGATTTGTCTGATTCCATGCTGCGTGACCAAATTGTATATGGCACATCCAGCAAAAACTTCGGGAAAGGCTTCTGCGAGAAAAAGATCTGACCCTTGTCAAGGCAGTTGATTTCTGCAAGTCCGCCGAAATATCCGAGCGTCAGAACAAAGCCTTCGAGCAGCTGGAACAAAACGTCGAGCCTGTCGCTCGTAACGAAAAGCGCCAAGCGAGAAGAGAGTGCAAGTACTGCAGCTTTGTTCATGAGCCCCGCAGATGCCCAGCGTATGGCAAGATTTGCAAACAGTGTGGAAAGAGGAATCACTTCGCCAAGGTATGCAACAGCTCAAAGAAATCCGTTGACAACGTGCTAGATCCAGCAACGAGCTCCGACGGGGACACCGATGATTTCGACATTCTAACCGTGAACGGAAAAAAGACGACAGAACGTGACTGGATCATCACCGCTAAGTTAGGCGGTCACGACGCCCGCTTAAAAGTTGACACCGGTGCCCAAGCAAATTTGCTACCACTCTCAATGTTCAAGGGACTCCGTCTTTCAACAACACCGGTGCACAGTTCCACCACTTTACGTTCTTACGGAGGGTCACCACTGGAGCACGTTGGAAAAGTTTCTCTCGAAGTTCAGATTCACGGACGAAGAGGTCGACTTATCTTCTTCGTCATGAAGAAAGGGAAGCAGGCCCTTCTCGGCCTTGAAGCCTGTGAACAGTTTGGGCTGGTTAACCGAGTGGACTCGATAAGTGACCACAGCGGCTTCAAGCAGCGAGTGATGTCAGAATTCCCAGGATTGTTCCAGGGCCTCGGAAGAACCAAGAGGGAGTACAAGATGGTACTTAAAGAAAACTCAGAACCAGTCGTTATACCAGCCCGACGTGTTCCACATGCTCTCAGGGACCCCTTGAAGGCTGAGCTTGAGAGGATGGTCGCAGGCGGTATAATCACCAAGGTCCAGGAGCCCACTGACTGGGTAAGCCCTTTAGTTGTAGTAAGGAAGAAAAACGGGAAGATCCGTGTTTGCATGGACCCCAAGCACGTAAATGCCGCCTTGAAAAGAGAACATTTTCAGTTGCCGCGTCGAGAGGATATCGAAGCAGAATTGACAGGCGCAAAATATTTCAGCAAGTTAGACGCGAATAACGGGTTTCATCAGATTCCACTTGACAGCTACACGTCTCAAATTTGTACATTTGCGACACCCTTTGGGCGCTATCGTTACTTAAGACTTCCTTTCGGCATTGCTTCAGCACCCGAGGTTTTTCAGAAAGCCATGAGCCAAATATTTGACGATCTTCCGGGTGTCAGAGTTTATATTGACGACGTTCTTGTTTGGGGCTCTTCACGCGAAGAACATGACTTCCGACTAAGAGCAGCACTGAGAGCTGCAAAATCAGGCGGAATAACGCTCAACGCTGAGAAATGCCAATTTGGTGTTCAAGCGATACGCTACCTTGGCGACGACATAAGCTGGAGGGGAATTACACCAGACCCTGAACTCATACAGTGCCTTCAGGACCTCCCACTTCCCCAGAACAAGAAGGAGGTTCAACGCCTTTTGGGAGCAGTTAATTACTTCGGAAAGTTTCTTCCTAATTTATCTGATAGAACAACTCTGCTTAGAGCCTTGATCAAAGAAGACTCAGTCTTCGAATGGAGCAGTGCCCATACAAGTGAGTGGTGTGCATTAAAGCGAATGCTGACAGAAGCTCCAGTATTGGCTATTTTTGACCCCTCCAAGCCCATTAAACTGTCAACAGACGCATCAAAAGTAGCACTAGGGGCTGCCTTGTTCCAGCAGCACGGGAAAGAATGGCGCCCAGTAGGATATGCATCACGTGTACTGACAGACAGTGAAAGCAGATATTCACAAATTGAAAAAGAAAACCTGGGCATAGTCTATGGATGCGAAAAGTTCCACCAGTTTGTGTACGGCCAGTCCATCACCATCGAAACGGACCATCGTCCGTTACTAGCAATAGCAAAAAAGCTATTGGAGACATGCCACCACGACTTCAGCGATTTTTTTACGACTGATGCGATACGATTTTACATTACAGTTTGTCCCCGGCAAGCAACTTGTACTGGCAGATGCGCTGTCCCGGCTAAACACAAGAAGCACAAATTCAACTACAGACGATGTCGAGGTTCATGCAGCAGCTGTACTATCCACCCTTGTCAGCGACAAGACCCGGACACGACTCATCAAGGAAACGGCACAAGATGGTGAGCTGCAATACGTCATCAACGCCCTTATGAATAAAGCACCACTGCAAGGCAAGTTTAAGCCATTCCTATCAGAACTTTCAGTGATTGATGGCATACTGCTGAAGGGCACTAAAGTTATTGTACCACAAAGTCTAAGACGCGAGATGCTACACCGTGTCCATAGCGGACATCTAGGAATAGGGAAATGCAAATCTCGTGCACGGCAATTGATGTTTTGGCCAGGAATGACAGCTGACATTGTTACGTGGATAAGCAAGTGTTCCACTTGTAAATATTTTGCGTATCAACACCCAGATGAACCTCTGATGATGCGAGAAACACCTAGGCAGCCATGGGCGAGAGTTGGAGCAGACCTGTGTCAGTACGCCGGTAAGACTTATCTAGTCGTCTACGATTCCTACTCCAATTTTCCCGAAGTCGCTGAGCTGCCGGACACGACGTCTAAAACAGTAATTGACGTTCTGTCAAGCATTTTTGCAAGACACGGAATACCTATGGAAGTCTGCACAGATGGGGGACCACAATTCACTGCACGCGAGTTCACAAATTTTGCTGCGCGTTTTGACTTCGTGCACGTGACCTCTAGTCCTCACTTTCCCAGGTCCAACGGTCTCGCCGAGAAAGGTGTTCAAGTGGTAAAGAGGCTTCTAAAGAAATGTCAACATTCCGGCGAAGATTTTTGGCTAGGTTTACTTAACTACAGAGCGACACCACTCGAGTGTGGAGAAGCGCCTGCAGAGCTACTAATGGGGCGCAGGCCGCGTACTCTTCTTCCCGACTTCACAACCCGGCCCGCTCGCACCGTGCGCAAGCATGCTCAGAACTTGCATAAGGGACACCGACTACCCCCACTGGAAGATGGAGATTGTGTTAACGTCAGAGGCCCCAAATTATGGGACACGAAAGCGCGGGTGGTAGGCAGTGAAGGACCAAGATCCTACCGAGTTTACACGGAAAGGGGACGAGAAATGCGCCGGAATCGCCAACATCTTTTAAAAATTCAACAAGAGGCCTGTTTTTCAGATGACAGTGGCTCTGACGGGTACGACGCTACAGACGAAACTGAGCCCCCACAGATGGCTCCTCCAGGCAGCGGTCTTGGTAGCACCATCAGTCAGCATCCGGAAACCCCTCCGTCGTTGCCTCCGCCCCGAAGATCATCCCGACGAGTGTGTTCTCCGCATCGTCTAACCTATGACGAGAACTTTGAGCAAAAGGGATAGTTTTTCTTTTTTCTGTGTGTGTGTGTGTGTAATGTATATATGTATTAAGGTTTTATTGAATTTTTTTTTTAAAGAAAGGAAGGTGTATCGGCCATTGGCCTAGCACGACCGACCAGCACGGGGGAGCTGGCTCCACGTGCTAATAAAAGAGGGCACGCGCGGTTCCAACCGGCAGCAGCAGCCATTGCCACACCGATTTGCTTGTCTGTCCTTTTTATCCGAACAATACAGGACCAAACACTGGAAATCTTGCAGGTGGGTATGAAATCCTGAATGATTACTGATCTTTGTTACTTACCCTTTTGGGGGACGATCGAGAAAGTTGTTTTGTTTCGAAACCATATCAAAAGCAAAAACTTCGGAATATTTATGCACCACCCCTTCACGGAGTTTAAAAGGGGATAGGTAACATTTTATAACAGGTCTCGCTTGTCTGAGTGTGTCAGTCTACAAGAGCTACCAGGAAATTATAAAAAAGAATGGATCAATAAAGTTTTATATCGCCACCCAAGGATAGGCCTTGCCACCAAAGAAAGCGAAATAGGAAATATAAGGAGAAGAAAAAGAGATTAAATATAGGAAAGGAAAAGAAGGGCGACTGACTCAATCGTCCTGGTAGGGCCAAACCAGGAGACGCGTCTGCGAGAAGAAGGCCGAAGTGATGTATTGAATCACCTGGGAGGTCTCTAAGGGTCCCACGTACCCCGCGCTCAGCTCAACAAGCAGGACTCACTTTTTCTTAGACACAGAAAAGCCACGCAACGCCAGACGTGGGCGTGTGAACCCGCATGGATCGTGGTCCGTCGTGACGCCACTCAACAAACACCTCCTTTCGCATGTGCCCCTTGCGGGGTTCTGATCGGAGTAAATGTGATCAGATTTCCCATTCATATGTCGGCTTCCCACGAACAAATGGTAGTTTCCCATGATAGGAATGTTGAGATCAAGGACGCCTTGTTACTCAATGTGTGGTTTATTTTCAACTCTCTATACTGAATAGAGCGAAGTAATATTTATTTTTCAGCACGGTAAACTTTAGTTTATCTTTCTGCCCTTTCACCAACATATTGACAAACGGAAAGGTTCTCTCGCATTTCAAAATCAATTGAATGGTTGGCCCGATGGAGCTTCGGTGTACTAGAACAACACTCAACAGTGAAAGACAATTCGGTGACACCTAAGCACTTCTCGTGAGTTGTGAATATTAAAGCGTAAATGTTCAATTCACCGCCGATGAGGACTCCCTGGAGTCCTCGGCGACGAGAGGAACAGAAGAGGCCGCAGCGTCGGCGGCAGTGTGGGACCAAGCGGCCGCGCGACAGTCACCCTGTCCCTCTTACAGGCACTGGAAGGGCTTTTTGCGTTGTGGAATTCATTGGAACTACCCGTGGCACCCATTTTAAAAGCCGTTCCGTGGAAGGAATTTTCCGCCGTTTTTTCGTTGTTACGGGGAGGAGGGGCCGTTTTTCACGGTTATGGACAACGCCGGCTCCGCTCCATAGGACAGTTAATCATTTCGCATTAATAATGAGATACAAGAAATTAAAAAGGCAGAAAAACAGTGCTCTGTCCGTGCCTAAATTGGTTCTTGTGCGTTTTTTTACAGTCTTATCTTGTAAGATGATCAATCAACTCGCCCAATATTCTGCAAGTTTAAACTATTAACGTTGGATTTTGGTAGTATGCAGAGCCAATCTTTTTTGTAGGGCATGAACTCCATAAGGCAGTTGGCGAAAAATCGCAACGCTCATTGCTTAATCGCTTTATTTGCTGGGTTCGCCGTCATTATGGCTATAGAAGCACTCATTGCTGTCTCGCTAACCGACTTAAAGACCTCGCCTTTGAGGCTGGAATAGGTCGTGCGAAGGCGTTACTCGGTCTGGCATAACTAATCCACAAGGAGGATAATCCTTGAGCCTAAGTTTTCGTCCTTCTTTTGGGCTTCCTGGCCGCCGTAACTGCTATTGCAACGTGTAATATGGCAAAAATTTAAACTTCGAAGCAGAGCTTGCTGTTACCAACACTAAGTTTCACTAACGATGCACGCTTTTCGAAGTGGCCGGTGTTTTGTACTTGAATCGCAAGGAGTGCTCACTTTGTGTCACATTTCTCCAGCTTCCCTATTCCACGAGTAATCGCCAATAGCAATCGCCACGGCCAGAGAAGCCCTCTCGAAGTACAACAAAATGGCGTCAAGGACCATCATCCATGTGAAAGAACTTAACATCTTCTCGAGTTCTGCCTTGTTCGGTATAATTCAGCTTCAAGGGTTAGCATTGTAAACAGGTCGGCGGAACAGCCAGGGGCGCTTGCATATTTGCAAAGATAACCAACCTAGCTACGAACGCAATCAAACATAGAGAGCTACATGTTCATGCGCTACATGTGCTATTGGTTTGGCTTTCTAACCAAACGCGAAAGAATACATTTCCTGATATACCTCATCCTAATCGAGCCAGCCATTAAATTCACCATAGAATGTGAGATAACCTTGCCATTCTAGAATGTGTTAAGGGGAAGGTGAGGATCTGTAATAAAAATTATCGTGCACACCAAACCAACACACACCGGGCGCTATTTAAAGTTCAACCCGAACCACCAAACTAGTCACAAGGCGTCCTGGCCTCGACACTCCTTTCGTGGAAAACGACCATCCGCTCTTTGGAAACCGACCTGCGAAACGGAAAACAGATCATCGTTACCACGACCTCAAGAAGAACGGATGGTCACGTAGCTCAGCTGAACGCATATCCCGCCGCGAAGATCGAATCCCCCAAATCAGGAGCCCCACCTAATCAGGCGCATCAACATCCTGCTACATAAATCGTACCATAGAAGCGATGTCACGTGTACTGAAAAAGAAGCCCTTCATGTAGATCAAAAAGCGGTGTCCATATTGGGGCAATGGACCTTTTGTAGAAATACGCGGTGCGCATGCGCGGAGTATTTGATACGCCTGGGTTCGAGAGTATCTAGTTCCAAACAATCCGCCATCTTGCATTTCTCGCCTTTGGCCGCCTCGGAAGAAGAAGAAGAAAATAAGACCATCGAGAGTCGAGAATCAAGTTTTGATGTTGCGAACAAGGTGAACACGAGTCATCGTACTGACGACGCCCGTTCCAGATTATGACGTGCACCGCAATCATGCCGGTGAACTGTGTACCCTTCGGCTGTTGGAACTATTATTGTACGGGTTGTGGAACTAGCTTTTTCGCTTTCCGTGTGGTAAGCTTCATCCCGTTAAGCGGGCAGCCTGGATTCGTGCAGTCAGGTGAGTTGACAAGTCCGACCCCTCGAAGAACCAAAAAAAACGAAGCGGTAGCACACAAGAAGCCTAACGTGTACGTTGTTTTCTCTACAAATACTCTCCAACCCAGTGCGCCTCAGATTCACCCATCGCCCCATAGGTGGTAGCACATATTCACCAAAAGGTCCATTTACCCCGTGACAAAAACATCGGGTTGAATAAAAATAAAAAAACACAACGCCTCACATAACATATTTTGTGCGCAATGTACACCGCCTCCCACTACAACCAGACAAATATCTGTGCAAAATAAACCTGTTTGCAGCAACAAAAAAAATCGACATGCGAAAAGTTGACAGCAAGTACAGTGCCGCTGCCGAAAACTTTGATATCCTTGAACACCAGATTGATTTCGCCAACCTACTCGGGATCGATACCGAGGCAAACTTTCGGGAAAATACTTTTATCAAATCGAGGCACGTTCAACACAGTCCAGAAACTTTTAACAAGGCCCTTTGTGCCTTGACATCAGTGTATTTCCGAGGTCGACGCCACATGACGAGGGCATTATCAACAGCGGACAGTCTCTGTAAAAATGGTTGCTCTTAGGAATAAACTAGAGCTGCTGCTTCCACGTTCTGCCTCTGTTTGTGTTACTTACCTATAAAGAAGAAACTAAGCAGGTTTCAAACCCTTGGGACTCCTTTTCAAGGCTACACGGGTGGAGTATTACTAAAGAAACGCGGCATCCAAACTCATATATTTAACCCCACTCAGTCGTAACCTTGAAAATTGAGCCAGTTCAGCAAAGGCCAGAGTGGAGCGCGAGTTTCAACTCTATGTCCATACGCAATGGAAATAAAGCATGATTCTCGCTTCTTTAACGCCTGTCTCGTTCCCGCTCTATAAGCCAAATTGGCTTGCAAGCGGCTGTTGGGGCCCAAAGTCAAAGCTAGAATGACCTGTTCTTAATTCGTTCGGATGGCGACTAAATGCTTGAACTGCTGCTAGACGAGACTTGAACACTCCGCGAAAGTGTCTTCGGACAAGCGTCGTCGCACACCGCTCAGAACGGAGGCACAGGGTTCCGGCGCACTCGAATTTTTCCCTTTCTCCCCAGCGAGTCACATGTGTTGAAAAAGGTACGTGCTCTTTTCTGGTGACGAAAAGCATCGGGCAGAAGCATATTCATGATCAAGCAAAGCTTAGCAAACACACGGTACACAACACAGCTTGAAACAACGGCAAAACACTTCGCAAAAAAAACAGGTTTGTTTACAGGTGTTTGCCGCGGTTGCCTATGGGCTGTCCACAAATTAAGGTCGTTCGGAAGGCGCAGCCTTTCCCAGCTCTTAATCATCGCTTGCTATTTTGAACACGGTATTTGTAAGAAAGATATATAAAGCATCAGCTAGAACGGCTAGTAAATATAAATGGAGTCGATTCCAAACACGTAGCCATTACGAAAGGTAATGTCAATAGCGATGATCTTGCGCAGTCTTCAAGAGTCGCGTTTTATTCTTGAAAGACAAAACCAAGCCTAGCGATTAAGAAAGCACAATTTTAGAATGATTGCTACTGTCACAGCAATAATAATGAGAAACAATATTACAAAATTAGTTACAAGTTTTATCTCAACTTTGATTTACATCTCTCGAGGTTTTCTTCTCATCTGTAAAACCGAAACAATCTCAAATAGCTTTCCCCGTCATATTTCCGTCCGTGCAGACGTGCGAGCTTGTATAGGCGTGCCTGCTTGTGCTTGATTGTGTGTGCCCATGTGAAACCGCGCCCGTGCGCGTCGGTGGTTGTGCATGTGTGTTCATGTACGCCTTCCTGCATGCCTGCGTTTACGCCTGCGCCTGTGCGCGCGCGCATGCGTGCACACGAGCCCGTGTATTTTTTGCGTCTATGCAAGCTCGAGCGTGTTTGTGCGTTTTGTTGAACTGCGCCAGAACGAACAGCAGTTGGATGTTTTTTTTGTTTTGATTAGTAAAAATAACCATATGGTTCCACTGAGAAACTTGCTAAGCATAATTCCAAACTACTAAATTAACTCTCTTAAGAAATGTATAGCCCAAAGCTTTTCTTTACGACTTTCCGTAAAAACGCTAAATTTAAAAACAATTTTAAACTTCAATTTTTTTTTTTTTTTTTACGGATCATATTTTTGCGTTTGCGGTCCCGCTTCCCAATGGCCGCGAAGGGTAAGACACGTACGCCAAACTTGTCTCCCTCCTAGGAGGGATGAGAGGCGCTGCCTTCGCGCCGCATCCGCCGTGGAGTAGGACTGCGGGCGCGAAGGCGAACTACGATAAGGAAACGAAAGTTAGGCACGCGCCCAAACCTATCTTTTCTTCAGAACGCCGTAACATGCTGCACTGAATAGCTTGTACCTATCTCAAAATAGATGAGTTAGTAGTGTTAGATTATCATTCGGAAATTTCTTAGGGGAACCATGTGTTTATTTTTAACCATTAAAAATAATTGAACGTCCTAAGTAATTATCTTGCTAAATTGTATGTGTTTCAATTCTTGAAGTCCGCCTAAGCTTATTTTGTTTCCGCCGAGTTTCTTTTTATATCATACAGCACATTTCTTAATTTTTTGGAAAGTTTTCGCAAAGAGACGTTGTGTATTTATGCATATTTTTATTTCGAGTCTAAATATTTTCTTAGTAGTTTTGATTCTCTGACAGCTTCTCTTTGATATTTTTATACTTTATACTTTATTTAGTATCTCAGTGATATGTCTTTTTCGTTTTCGCTTTTCTATAGGAGATCTGGCTCCTTATAAAAGGACGTACGGCCTTTCTAGCACACCCGAAAATAAATATTATTATAATATTATATTAAAAGCATACAATTTTTGCATTATTAAGATTTGTTTCCAAACTTGTATGTGCCCAGCTTGACCAATATGTTCTCAACTTTTATTAATATCTTATGTCTAAGCTGATGATGCAATCCCTTTTGTGAACAGTGTCTCTGAGGTAGACGCAGTTTTTAGTAGCTATAGAAATAGCTAGATATTGATATTCACGGTTTTCGAATTACATTTTTGAAGTATGTGATTCAATCTATAGCGCCTTTTTCACACATATTTTAAGTTTCGCACCTGAAAAGGGCGACCTTCCTAGTATATTGTAAACAGCGATTGCAACGGTTATTTTCCAATCCTAAAAACTAAACCAGCTCGGAAAATATAGGCTCGTGTATGTCCGGCCGTTGTTTTCGATTGGGCTCTAGGAAACCATACTCGCCAGCTTATACGCTTTTTTGTGTAAGCATCCCGTTCTAACATCCAGTCATTTGGCTTTCAGAAATGGCATTCAAAGGAACTCGCACTATTTAAATTAAATTTAGCTAATCTTAAATGTTATAGAAAACATTGCTTAGCTTAGGGGTATTGATTCATTTTTCAAAAGCTTTAGACCGACTGAACCATACTACTTGGCTCCTTATATAACTGTACACTCTTCGCGAGGTGTCACACCAACAATGAACGAGTATTTCTTAATCGCCTTCATCAGTGTGTTCTAAATGATAGAGCTCAGCCTGAAGCCTCCTTGGACTCATTTTTAACTTGAAAACAATGTATAGTAATTATAGACGACGGCGCAGATTTTATAATATACGCAGTCGACACCAGATTGTTCTTCACGGGGGATGATGTTCGGGAGGTTGTTTGTACGGCGAATAGCTACCTACAGAAGATAAGCGCTTGGACGATTTCCAGCTCATTAGTAATTATGCAGATAAGACGAACGCGGTAGTTTCGTTCTAGAAAAATGTAAATTGTTCATTTATTAATCAGCTCTCTCAGGAGGCCTCAAAATTGATTTTTTTGGTCAAATGTGAAGGTTCTTGTTGTTATATTTATCGAGTACATGAGCTGGAAAGCGAACGTGCAATGAATAACGGGAGAACTCTCGAATGTTGTAGTGTATTGTTTATAAATATCGACCTATGCTAACTGAACCATAATCCTTCTTTTTATCTCTCTGTTTTACACGTGGTATAATTACTTTTTCTAGTGTGGGTAAACAACTCCAACAACGCTTATTTTTTTATAAAAAAACTTAAGTTATGTAAAATGCCGATTTCAATACTCTCACACTACCAGTATTAAGGTATAGGCCCGATTACAAAACAATTCATTATTAGAGTCTTATCGTATAAGGTGTCTGCCAGCGAAAATCAACTTGTTTCTTTATTTATTCATCGCTAATGTCGGCAAATAGTGTCGTAAATTCCAGCCATTTTTTTCTTCTTTTTTTAACTTTTTGTCAGCTCCTCTATCAAGAACAGGCTATGGCTCCCAGATGCTGCACTTTTCGCTACCAAATGTGTTATACAGTGTGCAGAAATGTGGAGTAGTTAAACGTTTCAACAGCAAATATATTATATATATCCGTCTCTAGTGTTCAACTTAGTTTGTTTTAATATGATCATCCTCGGGCGTGGGCAATATGTTATGATTTAAGATGTCTACCGGTTTTGTATGGTTGTATGTTGATGTCGTAAAATTCATTACAGTGTATACTATTTTTTCGACTCTTTGTGGGGTGGAGAACCTTGTCATGCGACAACTATTTGTTTTTGCTTCCCTGCACCTCTATACTGCTGAGAAACAGTATTGTTGAGAGTTGAAAGTTGTCTTGAATCTCTACGCCCTTAATTACAGTAATGTATAATTTTTGAAACGGTATTATGAACAAACACTTGCTGTAGAAGTGCATCTTTCGTTAAAAAATATAAGATTGGGATCCCAATAGTTTTACTGATGGTATCCTATATTGATTGAATTTGTGCTCTGCGTTCAGACATGGCAATGTATTTTTACAGTTGAGTGAATATCCAATAGTATTACATTTCGTGCTAAGAAACGTTTAACCTTTAAAAAGTTTCACAAAAAAGCTACAATAAGAGGTATATTGAGCAGGCTGCATTCAATATAAACAATTAACTTCAATTTTAAGATTCAACTTAATTTTTTGGAAGATATCCAATATTTTTTCTGTTTGCATTTTTTATTGCATTTTCTTATGCACTTTCAGCAAGGCATGATGGTAGCAGATAGATAAAAATGAAAATCCTGAAAAGCAAGTTTGGAGCTGAAATGTACCTATTTAAATTTTTTCTGTAATTTTTGTGGGTACCTTTGAATTTGTAGGTATTGTGTAGAATTTTTTTTTGTAAATTTAATTTTTGGGCTCATTTAAATTGTAAGAAGTAGCTTTAGAATTAATTTGCAATTTGAGTTGAGGTGTTGTGACAGGAGATTTCCAGGAGCAAGTCCAGATATAAAAACCATTGGGTTAAACGAGAAATTTCTACTTCAGCTTCTGTTACTGGAATTGGTTTCTGCATAAAAAATCAAGAATGGAACTCTGTATTTACCTTTCCCAGAATAGTTCTAGACTGTAACATGTTCCATAATTGTTCTGGTATGACATTATAATATATCTAATTTTACAGTTTATTTCCAGATTTCCCAGACGACTTCCCAGATTTCTTAAGGTGGATTCCAGGTTTCAAGTAACTTGCCAGACTAAGATCATTATTTTTTTTCTCCGTAGGATAGGCGTTGGGTAATCTTATAAAAACCAAAACTCATTCCCTAAAAAAGTCGTTTTTTTAATTGCGCGGTGATTGTTTTATTATGAATGTCAGAAGCTACTTCAAGATTTCAAGTTGTTTGGACTGAGCATGTTTTTACAGTGATGTCTCGTTAATGAATGGACACGCGACGATAACTACCTGCGAATCACTCGTTTGTTTTTCAACCCACGCAATATAAGTCGCAGAAAGAAAAAAATGACCGCATCTCCACGTGGCGAATAATGTTGATTGGGGCGAAGCTCTGTTGGGGCTGATGATACTGATTTTATCGTTCATAGGTAGTGGTAATGTTGCTATTTTTTTTTATTGCTCATAGGTAGTGTTGAGTTCCGGGTTGCGTTTCGACTTCAGTATTACTGCTTTATGGTCGGTGAAATGCAAAGCCAGTGGTTCGTCTAGCGGGTAAGCTTGGATCCGCTACAAGCCGTGGGAACGGATCTCCACCACTTAAGTCAACGGTTTATGTCAGAAAGAGAATGTGTGGTATGGAACGTGGTTATATACGAATTTGACATTTGACCGCAGCGCCCTCTCGTCTATAAACGTTGAGCCAATGCATGCAAAGTTTAACGCGAATATATCCGCATTTGACCACAGCGCCCTCTCCTGTATAGACGTTGAGCGGCCACATGCAACGTTTCATTCATGACAGAAACCTTAGCTCTTGAGTTACTGCCACATCTCAGAGCCCCCTACTCGCGCCTCAGTCGTGGCCGAGTGGTTAAGGCGATGAACTAGAAATCCACTGGTGTCTCCCCGCACAGGCTCGAATCATGTCGACTGCGCAAACATTTGTTTTTCTTTTTATGCGAGCACGGACGCCGGATGGACGGACGGACGGACGGACAAGGCTAGACCCTAAGGAGCTTCGTCCCTAATTAAAGAAATCTGAGCATCGTTGACACCCTCACCTCACGGCCAGTACAAGTGGCCACGTGATCTGGAGCCGATTATATGCCAGAAATGTTGATCATAGACACACTCTGGGGTTGGAAATGAACAGGACACGCGCTGAGTTCCAGCCATTGTTATGGCTCGGCTATTGTGGTCCTTGCAGCGATTGGACAAGGGCCACTACCAAAATGCTTCTCGATCTATGGACCATTCCGAGCCCAAATCGAGTACGCACGCATAGCTCGGGTTCAGTCTGTGAGCCGCATTAAAATGTCGGCGCTGGGGAGTACTGTGATACTGTGATCCCCCACACAGATTATCATGTTTCGCGAATGAGAGAGTGAATGAAACCGCAAAAAGAAGTTTATTTTAACCTCTGGTGTAGCGTGCGAGTATCCATGAGTTCCAAGCGTGCGAGTATCCTTGAGTTCCATAAAGCTAATATAAAGTGAAAACAAAAAACGTTCCAACTCAATATTGTTTCAACGCCCTTTAATATGCACACTTCCATTCCAAAAAAAATGCTCTGCCATAATCTGAGTTGTCCATAAAAACAGGACAAACATACGTGAATTTTTGTCGCAGAAAATGGCGTCCATATGGCGAGGTAACCATATTAACAGGGTCCATAATAACGAGAAATGACTGTATCCCGTTTCTTATAACTTGTTAAAATGTAATGTAACTTTACGTCATCATCAAGCAACCGCTGCAAAAAAGTATCCAGTTAACTATACATTTCTATTGATAAAGGCATCCGACGGCTGACAGCAGAAATAACTGGTCGTTTATTGTACACTCGTGCAAAAGAAATATATATGTTACTCACAACTGCAACTTCATAGCGGTTTAAACTATTTACGAAGACACTTGGTCCCGTAATACGGCATCCACCTGCCGCCACAACGTTGTTCTCCAGGTGCGTCCGAACTATTATTCCATCGACTCGGAAAGAGCTGCAATGCAAAAAGGCTAATAATGTATAAATGTGAACATCAACCGCACACATGGAAAACACACATCATGACACAGAAGTGGTGAACTTCATTTCGCCGTAAGCTCATTGGCAGGAGACGCTCTAGCTGATGGGATCAATCAGACTGCATGAAAATCGCCACAGCATGATATTTGTCAAGTTTTTGTACGTGTTCTATCATCGCAGAACGAGTCATAAAATAAGGCTTAAACACTAGGGCTTTCGACGCGGCTTGCTTTCTCTCATTACCTCGTCACGTCGGCTGCGTCTGGACTAAAACTAAAACAAAGTATAGTCTACACAACACATGGGACCGTACAAAAAGCGACTTCGTGTCTTCATAACAAATGTAAGAATTCATGTAATCGTCATAATGTCTTTTGACGTATTTATGTAAATTATAGAAGAAAGCTAGGCTAAGTATGCGTAGGTGTACGGTGCTATAATATAGCGTGATGTAATTCATTCCTACGTAATATGCAGTGATTTTTGTTTCAGTAATGCATATTACTCTGACGATTATGGTGAAGCTCTTTATATTACACAAGCTTTGGTAGCGATACTGTAAGATCGTTTGCATATATTTATTCCTACAGATTGAATAAGTATTTTTTATTTTAGTGAAATTGTATGGTTGAATTACTCATGCTTGAGTTAATTTGAAATCCACTAATGCTTATGACGCGCACATATTTCAGAGATATTGTGAGCTTCCTTTTTGCAAACTCCACTTAAAGTTATTTCTGCATATACTCACTAGGTTTATATTTCTGTCAAAGTTTTCTTTTGCTCCAAATATTTGAATTTAAATGTTTCCTTAAAGCTATCTGCTCTGAATAGCGCAAAGGTGAACAAGTGAGAGAGTGCAAGTCTTCGAAAACCTAAAAAAAAGCGCTAAGTTGTCGAATCATTATTTTCATTGGTTCTTGTATTTAATCAGAAATCCTAAATACCTCGCCTTTTTTTCTAAGATATGCAACAAACGTGATTTTTCTTGTCACTTCTAATTTCTGGTTGCATTATCGCGCAAACGGCTATGGCTTATTATACACATGTGGTCGATATTAGGAAATTCTCAAACATAACACAATATTGGGCACGAAAAAAAAAAAACTTTAACTAAAATATAAAACATTTCAATACGGCAGTTAATTTAAGTAAAAAATAATTCATCTAATTCGTTTTCGCCAGATGATATCTTGAAAGCTCGTGCATATAATGCGTTTTTCACGTATTTTGATGCAACCTCCACGGACGTGCTAAACTGTACAACTGCTCGCAGGGCAGTACAGTGAAACGCTCTTTAAGTTGTCAAACATAAAAACGATGGAGGAGAAAGTTTAACTTTTTTTAACTATCCAGCTAAACACATTTTGGGAATGCCCATGTTTCATACTCTTCACGGTAAGCTATTCATCATCCCTGAATTCAAAACTACCCATTTAATAAACATGAGATGAATGTTTTGCCAAACGCCACAATCATGTATTAAGTATTTTCAGTGTGATAACGCAACAGGCGTAACCGGCAAGTCGTTCAGCAAAACAAAGAAAACAATATTTTGCGTGTAATTTTATATTTTTGTGGTGTGAATTTTTTTAGCATTCATTAAACTCTGCCAAGCTATTAGTGACATAATATTACAACTCGTTATGGAGTCAATTGGATTAGGGGAATTGCATAAAACCTGTGTTAAACTTGATAATATTACTCATTTAAGTGATTTCAATGCGTACTAAGGAAAATATATGCAAATAATTACGGAGTCAGCAGTTATGCCCGCAACTCTATATTTTTGCAACAATGCCGCCAAACCCGTGCCTGAAAGATTTTAGACATGAAAATATATTTACATTTATTTACGTGTTCACTTTACTTTCTTTGAGCTCAATACTTACGATAGTTTATCCCTTGCATGAACAGGTTTACCCTTTATGTTCAGAAGTAACAACACTCTTATATGAATATTAAGAGCAGTAGAAATCAACTTGTGAATTTATTGTTTTAATTGAATAATTTCATATATTTATCAATATAATATATTTTGTTGATCTTGTTCACAAAACCACAGCACATGTATAGGAATTATGATGAAGATATCTGAGGTTAGGTTTTATAAAAATATTATCCTACTGGTCGATTACGTTCCTTTCATTTAGTGGCAGGCGATTGACAAGGGAAATTTTTAATTTAATTATATTTGCAATTTCAAACATTCCAGCTTACAAAAACCAGCCGAATTAATACTTTTTAGTAGATTGAGAGTGGCCGCGATTAGAAGGTGACGAGGGAGACAGGAAAGGAACTGGGGTAAGGGAACTTGCGCAAACCAGAGATTGAGTGTTCCCTAAACGGCCAACCGAATCGGACTCCTCTCATGTTTTTTTCTTTTGGGTCATGGTGCCGAAATTCGACGAGTGAACATAGACCACCTTAACAGAACCTGTGGCGTTGCTGACCCGCCTAGTATACAACCACGAAGCTATATAACGCTGTAAATGACAGAACTACCGGACTAGCGGATCAATATGAAAGCACTCAGAAATAACCGTATATACATGCGCTCAACACTACAGCTGAGGTTGGACCAAACCATGAAACTGCAGGAGAACTCTACGTTAGCGTCCCTTGAGCTGGAACGTCCGCTGCTAGAAATCATCCGCACGCTACCGCTGTTTCAAGACCTCGACAACAAGCTACTGTATTTGACGCATGATAACGATCTGAAAAAAATTATGAGCCATTCCATTCAGTGAATGTGGATGACCGGAGCTCTTTAGCACATGGCACAGACTTGAAAGACCCTACTGAAAAAAATTATATGAATTTATTTCTGATATGTTTATTGGACACCTTTTTCATATCAGAACTTATTATTTCATATCAGTTTCATATGCCGCATATCAGTTACACTAGCTAGGTGGCGCTAGGTACCACCCCATTCATGTGCTACAAAAATATTTTTATTTACTCACGCCACCATCTAGATACATTACGCATACCACTAGCATCAGCTGAATATATACATTGAGCGCATACACATACACGGCACAACAAACATGAAATCAACAGCACACCCAATAACTACTTCTGAGCTCTGCGTTTCCGCCTTTTATACAGGTCGTTTTGTAAGTACGGAGTTTTTCGGTGACCACCTAAGCAATAAATAATATTCTCAGCATGTTGGATTTTTTTCAGTAATGTCATACCTCTGAGAGTATTTTGAACGGCTCAGGGGATGAATCTCTTAATAAAAAGTAAACGCTCATGCCGTAATTATTTGAAAGCCAGTAAATCAAGCCGCTCCACTGCGGCAAGTCGTATACTGAAAAACATTATATGAAATTATTTCTGATATGTTTATTGGACACATTCATATCAGTTGGCATATGTTGCATATCAGTTCTTATATGCCTCATATCAGTTTTTGGTTATTTCATATCAGTTTCATATATCGCATATCAGTTTTTTGGTATTTCATATCAGTTTCATATGTCGCATATCAGTTTTTGGATATTTCATATCAGTTCTTATATGCCACATATCAGTTTTTGGTTATTTCATATCAGTTTCATATATCGCATATCAGTTTTTGGGTATTTCATATCAGTTTCATATGTCGCATATCAGTTTTTGGATATTTCATATCAGTTCTTATATAGATTCATATAATTTTTTTCAGTAGGGGAGAATCTAGAGCAAAGGTACAAACACATTTATTGTCTTGATCGGTGGTCATCATGACTAAAGGTACGCGCACAAATGTCGAGGACTATCGCCGCCACCAGGAGCCGGAGATGCTGGATGTTCTTGCAGCCACGTGTTCGCGCGCTACTTTCGCTGCGTCTTGAACTGAGTGAAACATATTTTAGAAGTAAATTATTTTACGCCGTCGCGTCTTCTGCCAGAGAGATTCGAGCTGATTAAGTAAATTGAGGCGACAAAGAACACCAAAGTCTTAAAGTTCTGACAAAAATATCGGCCCGCCAACGTCGGGCGTTTGCATACAAAAAAATGCTTATTGCAGTTGCAATATGAGCAAACATCAGCGTAATTAAAAGATAAATTTAGTTACTTGCATTACGCGGACATTTTGAAATCAATGAACCGGCGCTCCCGGTCTTCCGGAAGCACAGGCCGAAACAGCTGAAACAGGCGTGCTCATGCCGCCAATCTTTGCGTTCAGTATCAAATGGGCTCCGGAGTGCCGTTCGATTAAACTGGTACAGTTTGCTGGTCGCCCGTCTATGCAACATGGTCCCCGGTTCAAGCAAACGTGCGACAACGTTGCCCAAACCAGTGGCCCATTTGCCCAGACGACTGACCCCCTTGCCAAAGGAGTGACCTGTTTGCCCAAATAGGTGACCGTTATGGCTCATATCGGGGACCCCTTTGAGCCATACGGGTGACTCATTTGACAAACTGGTTACCGGTATTGATAAACTGTTACCATATGAACCCGTTTACTTTCATATAGGCGCCAAATGTTTTTATTTTCAGCAAAGGGAAGAGAAGGGGGGGGGACGGCAACGGAAAAACACAAATCTCTAATAGCGCTCCGCTGGAAAGTGATTTGAGTTTGTCCTTTGTCCCCTTTCCCAGGCAGCACACTTGCTTGGGCTAGCTGGAGCCAGGATTGGGCCTTGGCCGTAGTAGACTGGACCGGGACCGCCCAGGGAATTCAGTGAACTGCCAGCCTGGCGTCTCACTGTATTTCCCGGGCACCGGTATGCCACGGAACTGCCAGGGAAGGGATTTCCTCGGCGTTCCTCGACTTTTCTTGGTCCGAGCAGACCAGTGTAGACAGGCGGCAGCCAACATTGGCGCTTTAGTGTGTTCATTGGCCCCAGGATTCTACGGAACTGCCAGGGAAGTGATTTCCTTGGCGTTCCTTGTATTTTGTTGGTCCGAGCCGACCAGGGTAGACAGGCGGCCACCAACATTGAAGTCTTAGTGGCGCTTCAGTGTGTTCATTGGCCCCGGGATTCTACGTAACTGCCAGGGAAGTGATTTCATTGGCGTTCCTTGTATTGCCTTGGTCCGAGCCGACCACTCAGGGTAGACAGGCGGCTACCAACATTTAAGGATTTTGTGGCGCTTCACTGTAATCACTGGCCCCAGGATTCCACGGAACTGCGCGGGAGTGGTTTCGGGTGTCGTTTATTTTTGCAAGATTCAGCGCGTCAAGGAACGACGGACAATTACCGTCGTTCATTATTTTTTGGCTGGAGCTTGCTTTCCATCGGACCCTGAAGTACTCGATACGGCCACTTTTACTTACATGAACTTAAAATGTGTTTTTACCTTGCGCTTAAATTCATTTAATTTAATTTCATTCATTATCACATAGCCCGGGACATAGCTTCGTCCACGAGTTTCTGCGCTTAGACCTTTGGCCAGGACCCGTTTCCTCCTTTTCTAAGAATATTGCGCTTGTCGGCGTGACGCGATCGTCGGGCTTTATTGACACGCCCGTGCCGACAGTGCATCGCAACCGCAAGCAAGGTCCGTAAAACAGCACCATATGTCTGATTGCACAAAAACGCCAAAAACAATAAACCGTTGCACTGCATGTGTAAATTAGAAAAGACAACAGAACAGATTTCATCAAATTCCAGAGGCCGGTGTTTATTCCAGAACAAATCAACTAATCGCAAATCAAAGCCCTTCAAACAAAAAATTATGGCGCTTCAAGAAAAAAATAATGTGAAAAAAAAATGCTGCTCCAACTAAATCTGCGTACCTTGCAGCGAGCGTTGAAGACGCGTGTTCAATTTTCCATTCGCTCAGACCCCGCGTTCTTTCCAGACTGAAAAGAATGACCAGGTGCTTGAGTCAAATTGATCGTCCCAACTTTAAATAAATAACAAAAATCAGTTTCACATGCTACGGAATTGCAGCCTGGTGGTGGCTTTTATTCGCGAAAGCGAACTTGCCTCAGAAGCGTCAAGCAAAAAATGCTTTCTAAAACAGACATGTGCTAAGCCTTTAGTTTTTCAAATGAAACGCGACACGCGAAACTTCGACACGAGAAAGGCTTAGTTGTTGGCTGGTATTTCTAAGTTCAAGAAGAGGCAAGACTGCTCTAGCTGCACCTACGTCAAAACTTAGTGTCGCGGTATGGGAAACTGATTTTTTAGTATTTATTTAAGTGGGAACGATCCATCTGACTCACCTGACACCGCCGCCGCACGTGGAATGCGGTCTGCACCACAAGAGTTACGAAAGCCTTGGCCACGCTCGCGTCAAGCAAAAACGTTTTCTGTGCAGGTGGCGCTAGTGATCAGGTACATAAAAAAAGAAGTTTATTCCACGGAACATCTCATTTACTGAGCAGTGATCGCATTAATGCCACTGATGCGTACAACGTAAGGAATCTAAACAAAATAAGGGATACCGCGAATGTAAATAATTATTTATATTTTTATTTTCGTCTCAAAATTAAGCAAGCCGGATTTCAATCCGCGTTTGGATATGTTCCACGTGGATTCATGCTTATCAGAATTTGTAAATACGAAATAGGCTTAGCGTAAGCGGTCAAAACACAGATGTACCCTGCCATCTATTACACAACAGAAAATATGTGGCAATAATTCCTTTGTTCTATGACTCTTTATTCTTTCCTTTACCATAAATGCGCGCGAAGGAGAGCTCGTGAAGTGTCAACATCGACGTCACATTGATTTCGCTCGCACTGATCGTGAAACGAAGTGTAGGACATGTGGGGCACGTTTCGGCGGTGCACGCGTCGACGTGTTCAGAACTAATTTGTTCTGTGTTGTCAAGGTTAGCGTAACTTCTGCAGGGCTCCAACTTTGTCAAAGCTGGGGTGAGCGCGTGGAAATGAGGGGCACCACGAGGCCTCGTGGACGTGCTCTTGTTCTTAGTCTTCTGAATGCGCTGATCGCGTGCGCTGAAAACAGCCTATGGCTCCGGAGAAAAATTGGGGTGTGTGTATGTTTCGACAGCCTAGAATTTGGTCTGCCTCAACGGCCGACGAGTCTCCCAGCTGTAGATGAGAAATTTAGCCAGTGCAGAACCCACAACCGCTAGCGCGGGGTCTTTAACGTGCATCACGCAGTAGTGATACACGACCGCACGCCGATACGATGTTCATCCAGATCGAAACGGGAAGGGCTGCGGATTGAACCCAGGATCGCTGGTTCCTTTTGCGCGAGCTTTCGCTCCACGTGCTCCGAGCTGGTGTGCCCTAGCCCACTCGGCTGCCGATCCCCCTATGGCTCCGGAGGGAACCATGTCTTCTGTTTAGACACGCACAGCAAGTTAGCAACTGGATTACACCGCTGTATGCACTGCGAGCTGTAGCGATTTGGAAGGTCCACGAAAAAAAACGCCATACTCGGTGACAGGTTAAAAGTAAACGCTGGGGAGGGGGTCGCCTCCTCTCGAGCGTTCGCACTGCAAAAGGGGAAAGAGATGGGAGGAGCTTCCACTACCTGTCACCGACTATAATAACGCCTTCATCTCAAAACTGAGAGTGATGCTCAGCAAATCCCACGCGAAGCACGAAATGTACGCTTCCTTCGATTTGTGTGTATGTTTATGAGGCAAAAAAACGTAGTGCTTCTTTTTCTCTTATGCCCATTTAGCGACGCAGCCAGGAATATTTTCCAGGGGGGGGGGGGGGGGGGCGACCCTGAAAGCTTTTTTTGCCACCCCTCTACCTACGTCACTGGTGCATTGTCGGCTGTACGTGATTTTGAAAATCTCAAAACAACCTGTTTTACTGAGCCGGTAAACACGGCCTGTAATTTAAAAAAAGAGAAAATTAAAAAAAAAACTTGTACTTTTTTAACAAAAAATAAAAACTGAAAACGAATATCCACTGATTGATTAAGCAATTGCATGTCTTCACAAATAAAAGTATCAAGTTGAATTAAGATGTCGAACACCGTGTTTGGGGGACGAGATGGACATAAGTTTATGTAGATTTCAATCAGCAAACAAAGGTTATCACGGAACGTATATAGCAGGAGAAGCTGCGACATTATGTTTGATCGCCCCCAAAAAATTGACTTCAAACTGCGTACAGAACACGATAACTCCAGTAATGACCACGGTAAGTGACACCGCGGCCACCGAAATATAAACTGTAATAGGTGGGGTCGAAACCGAAACTATATGTACGGTGGAAAAGCGCCGAAAAATACACGAACAGTGAAAGAAAGAAAGCAGGACAGGGCGCACTCTCAACTAAAGGTTATTTGAAAAGTACACACATATATACCCGGCAGGCATACTAATCGTCACTCATCTTAGACCAGCCCCCGTTTCAAAACTCATATTTATCCGAGTTCAGTCGTATTTCAATCCATTGCTTCGTTCCAATCCAAAGCCACAAGTAGCTTCCGGATTCTTGTCCGTCCGTGCCAAGGGCGTGCAGACAAAGGCTTGTTTCAACGTGCGCGGGTGAAGTCGTACTTCAGGTAAGTTTTGCCGATTTCATATTCATAACGCATGCCCGAAGAGTATCTAGCATATGCTGGATGATCTTCCGAACACCGTAGCTCACGTTGCCACCGTAATTCGGATGATATTTAACTTTTTCGACGCTTGAGCGGTCTCCGCGATTTCGTGTTCGCTGGCCCGAGGCGGCGTCGCGTCACAGTTCTGAGGAATTTTGGCTGGCTTTAGGCAAACGATCGCAATCACTTGTGGAGGCTGTTCGTTGAAACCTTGCGTAAATGCTAGCCGCTATCTTGAGAATCCCGTGAATGTTCTGCGATACCGGAGCACTGCAGGGACGCTGATCCGATTGTTTCGAAAGTTGCTATCGGCCGCGTGAAACTGATCTGTGCTGTCAAACGCTTAGATACGGATCTTAGAACAAACGCCTTGGATGTGTTCGGGAGGGCGACGCGCGTGAACATAGATGGTTTTACTTTCACGTGTCGGGTTTTGCGCCGCGTCCAGCGGAATGGGTGCCGCTGGCGTTTGGCGGGTTGCGGCGGGTTGATAGAACACGCTCCTAGCTGGGCGTCGTAGCGCTCGCGTACGGCGTTTGGCCCGCGCCGGCCTGCTGTCCGTGTCGTTGGTGTTGAGGCGCGCGGGCCTAGAGTTGCTCAAAAGTGTTGACAGGACCCTGGTAATCTCATCGTTTCCGTTGTTTTCTCCCTTACGGGCCCTTGCATATGTGTCTAGCCTTGCGAGCCACCCGGAGTACTACCACTGTCGCTAATAAAGATTATTATTGTTTGCCTTAGTGGCGTTTTAATTTACCCCGGTCATATTCGTGACTGTATAGAACCCGCGGGTGCACACGTAGTTTTACATGGCTGAGGAAGGAGGTTGAATGATTTGATTAAAATGCTCTGATCTGGATATAGAATGTGTAGTGACTTTTAAATACTTGAGGTTCTGGTAAAGCTGAAGGGAGTCTCTTAAAACATTTTTGCAACCTTGGTCAAGACCCAATGCTGGGTACAATTTTAGTCTAAAGGCTGGTCCACACTTTTGCCACTGACTATGACTGAGTCCGACAAAACCAGTCTTTAAGCCCCTTGTCACGGCTTATGACCGGGCTGCGCTGCAGCAATGGCAGTCGTAAGCAACTTAAAATCCTTTTTTGTTTAACTTGGTCATAGTCAGTTGCAACAGTGTGAACCAGCTTTAACACCTCTTAGGTTCATGTAACTAACAGTAGCTTCAGGATAAACTTGCGCATTGTACTACCCCAAAGTATTTCGATCACATCCTCGGTTTTGATTCTTGATCTGTATCCCAGCACTACGTAACGTCAATAGGCTTGTTGATTGCTGTGCATGTGACTATCATGCAAGCTACGCTATTTCTAGGTGGTGTTTAATTTGTTTTTAAGGTTCCCGGGATTTTTTCAAGGTACCAGTAGGTATCTAAGCTCCACGTGCACACTGTTTTTAATACAATTACTTCATGCAGAAACTCAGTTTCCTTATTTGGTTGAGTTTAATGGTGGTGCCATCATGGTTTTTGCACTGTCGACGACAAGAGAAGCGTAATGTTGGCACTTGTTCTTTTGTTGATCTGTGAAGCAAGTTCTGGTTTCTTTTTTGTTCCAGAATGTCAGTCTGATTTTTATTCATGGTGCTGCAGGAAGTCTGTATGATGAAGAAAAAACTGCAGGTGGCTAGAAGCTGCCGATGAGCTGCCAGTCTGGATAGCAGTCATCAACTCAGCAAAGGCCTGCAGGCGAATCAGCCCCACCCGTTTCTCTGCTGCCATTCGAGACAGGATGCTTTGTAAAAGGTGAAACAGGGCCCATGCACTGCTTCCGCAGGGCCCTGCTGGTATTTATCTGACATTTTGTTTTTCTAAACAAATAACACCACTACAAACTGTAATATACCGAGCAAGCACCCACTCTAACCTGGGGATGATCCTTGAGAGCTGGGGGTTACGGTAGGTAATAAAGCAAAGGTCTACATGGTCGGGTGGTCCCTTGGTCCGACCACGGAATTACGAATAGCTGCCATTTGCAAAGCTAGTTGACTTCGCAAACACGTAAAAACAAAGCGTCTGTTTTTTTCTTCTTCTTTGTTTGATTACAAAGAAGCATCTTAAAAAATGGTTGCTTACGCATTTGCTTGTGTTATGTTACTGAAGCTTTAAATTTATTCTTCTGAGTTAGAACAAACAAGCAACCCATCTTTTCTTGGGCACAACTTTCTTTGGCAATGAAGAGAAAGCTAGGGAGGGGGAGGCAGGCAGTGCTAATGGTTCTGTATTAGCACACCGAAATAGTTTCGTTTTTTTTTCGTCTAGGTTTTAGTTTGGGTTTTGGCGTGTCAACCACGCAGGTGCTACAGTGCATCTTTTTGTACAAGGAATGCGGTTGAGGGAGCTGAACCGCGATCGCCGAGCATGCAGGCATATTCACATCTATTTCTCAACGTTTCACCCGTTTTTTAACGTGAGCCAACGCTTTGACTGAAGCACTCGACAGACTTGCATAGGTAAAGTTCACCGTGGTCAATCTCCTAGAATTTTATTTGTCTCGCAGCTGACGAAGATAGGCAGTGTCGATTCAGAAAAAGCTGCGAATTTCATGATCGTAGATAAACGCCGGAAAAACAGAGACAAAAAGTTGGTGTGAACACTGGCACACTCGCAACTAACATTTATTAAAAACAAAATTTTTTATATAGCCATGAAAAACGTCAGTCATGACTACAACTGGTGTAAACCTCTATCAAGAAACTCATATTCTTTTGCCGGTAAGGTTATGGATGTGTCACTTGTACACCTCGTGCCTTTGGCTTTAATCTCAAACGCCTGGTGTAGCTCTCTAGATGCTTTATTTAGGTATCTGGCCAAAAATTTGGTGTCATCGAATGACTGGGAGCAAAAGCAGCGTCTGCAGTGTGTGGCCAGATGTCCTGATGGAGGTTGGTCGTGTCGCCACCTCATGTTCGCGGGCGCAACCATTTATACATAGGCCTGTCTGACCTGTGTACACAGAACCACATGACATTGGGATTTCGTACACAACTCTGGTCGTGCATTCTGTGAATTTTTTGCAGTGTTTAGTTTTGCATTTGTCTTTTCCAAGGGCCGCGGCTGCAGCAACCACGCACGTCAGCTGCTGCCCTTGTTTCCCGTCATTTGACGACACCAAATTTTTGGCCAGATACCCAGATAAAGTATCTAGAAAGCTACACGAGGCGTTTGAGATTATAGCCGAAGGTACGAGTTGTACAAGTGACACATCCATAACCTTATCAGCAAAAGAACATGAATTTCTTGATAGAGGTCTGCACCGGTTGTTGTCATGACTGACATTTTTCACGGCAATGTAAGAGATTGTTTTTTCAATAAATGTTAGTTGCGAGTGCGCAATGTTTACGTCAACTTCTTGTCCCTGTCTATTTTTTCGGCGCTTGTCTGTGATCATGAACCGACTGACCTAAATTGCCAGCTGAACGAATTTCATCGGTGCTGCTGTGTTTTGAGGTCATTAATACGTAAACCCTTCTGGTGTTGAAAAAGTTATTGCGTGGGTGGGATATACCGAAATACAAGCACGCACACTCCACGATACAAAGTCACATTCCATTTGAATTGTATTCAGCTATGGATGCCCCTAGGGGGTCGCTGGCACACCACAGCTCAGAACATGTGTAGTTAAAGATTGCGCTGCAGAACCCAGGGGTCCTGAGCTTGATCCCCACCCCTGTTCACTCACACCAGTGAGCTCGCTAACCAACCGGTATACGGAAACAACTAGAAGTCTCGGTTCCCACTGTCCCACTTGTCGTACACGTTGCACACCACTTGCTTGCTTGGTTTGTTTTAACATTTCTTGGTTGCCAAACTTCGTAAAAATCTCACACGTCAAACAAAAGGGCGAGCTCACAGAGTGTACCAACAATACACCACACTGATGATGCCCAAAGATGCACATGATAAAGATGCCATCTTAATTTTGCAGGGAGCTAGAAAACCTAGGGTGAACTTAAACCAAGAAAACACAAAATAGCTAAAAAGGAAATGCTATAGGTTTGGCACATCCTGGCTAATGTTATGCTAACATCCTAAAGTCAAAGCTAAACAGAACAATTTTACTTATTTTTTAGATTGGTTAAGTTCCACCCAGCGAAAATATTATGGTTGAACTATATTCAGCTATGCAGTGAAACGGTGTCCTTTGGCTCTCTAGCTTTAGCTCCATTGCCACGGAACGTTGTCCCTCTCCTCTCCTGCTTTGCCATTCTACTCGTTCTACCCCCTGGTGTCTGCCAGTCGGGGAGATAAACGCCCATGGCGACAGGGCGCTTCCCAAGTAGCACAACACGCCGGGTTGGGGATGGGGCGGTATCGGCCTGCCGGGATACTGATACCGGCCAGTACCGGAAACGCCCCAAGGGGCGACATCGGCCGGGCCCAATGCCGGAATCCGGCCGGTACCGGGAACTTATTGGGAAACCGGGATGCCCGGAATACGGGACGTTCCCAGTGAGCTCCCGACACAGATCCCCGGCATGGAACCGGTGGTACGGTTGGAAACCATCAGTGTGCCAGCGTGTTTCCGGGTCAGAGCCGGTCCAATTGCGGATTAGCCCCAGCGTAATAACAGATCAGTGCCAGCGTAATTGCAGGTCAGTGCCTGCGCAATTGCGGATCAGCACCTGCGTATTTGTCATTCAGTGTAACCAGCATAGAACCACTCGAATGCTAGCTGTGTCAGGCTTTAAATCCCAGGAATGAGATCCTACTGCATTTAAATTTTGAACAGCTAGCTTCTCAGTAGGTCAAATTCACTTAAATGTTTAAATGCTAAATTTCTCAGTCCGAACTATTTTATTGGTTTTGATATCTTTTATAGGTGCTGACTATTTTTAACATGTTTTTTGAACTTGAACCGAAACAAGCCAGTTTAGTATTCGTGGAATTTTAAGAAACAATTCTGTGTGAACAATTGACTTTCTCGATGTAAACAGTATATACTCATGGCAATTATTGTATACATGTTGAGTTGACATGTCCCATTCATCTGTCACCCAGATCATGGGCGTACCAACCGGGGGGCAAGGGGGCGCTTGCCCCCCAGTTCCCAGAGTGGGGGGCAAGGCACGTATTTTGCCCCCCTAAAACAGCCGCCACTGGGCAGGGCAAACACTGGCCGGCGCCGCCCAAGGAATACCAAGGGCACCGTCCCCCGACCCGCGGGGCATATTGTTAACGCGAAGGCGATACACACCCCAGCAACGGCGCTCACGCCGGAGTGGATGGTACGTGGAGATAGGCGCTGCCGCCGTCAATATAGGCAGCGGTTGCAACGCGAGTTTCCGAAACGGTAGTGTATACCTTAGTGGTAGAATATCTGCCTCCCCGGGTTCGATTCACGGTGTGGGCTTACTTCTATTTTTTTTTTTTTAGCATTTTGTTTTGTCGATGCATTTGGCGATATTTACGACATTTCTTTTTTGCGATTAACACTGATAAAAACGAATGTTGTCGACGAAACTTCGCTGAACTAAATGGTATGGGACTCTATTTACCAAGGTTCATGTAGGACAGTGGGGCTTGGGTTGCCGGCTGGACGCCGCAAAGCTGTACGGGGCGGGGGGGGGGGGGGGGGCGTTAAGTGGGTTAATAGTTTTGTAATTAGTAGCTGCATACTGCCGCCGCAAAGCGGCGTGATCGCAGGCGGGGTGGTGGGTTAACGCGCTTCGAGTGTACATGCGCCGTTCAAATCCGAAATTTAAGTTCCCGTGCGTTGCCGAGCAGCCAATCCGGCGTGAGCGTCGTTGCTAGGGGGTCAATCGTCTGCGCCATAAAAATTAAAGATGAGCCGAATCTGCCGAACTTCAGATTCGGCAAAGTTCGGCACATGCCGAAATTTTGAAGGAAAGTTTGGCAAAGATTCAGCAAAAATTCGGCAAATGTCTGAGCACGCGCGCGAACGCGACGGGGCCATGGATTGCAAATGGACGCCGAGCAGCCGTGCTGTTACCATCGTACAGTTTAGTACAAACAGCGGTTACGGCGAGGTGTGGAGTAGGCGACACGGTAACTGTGCGTTTGTGAGCCTTTGCGAGTGTGGTTCTCTTCAATATTTTCTACCTCAAGAACAGAAAATCGACCAGTAATTTACGCAGTCCACTGCGCAAGTGACAAATGATGCGGTACATTCTGGATAACGTGATTTTAATTTGACCTTTCCATTGATGCAACGAGGTAGTTGAAACATTGACTGACAACTGACAATTACGCTCAGTGTGCCCAGCCCACTGCTGTCAAACGGGCATCACGAGAGCTGGCCAGGATGTATGGGAAAGATATTTTCTTTCCTTTTTGGGTACTTTCTGTTGTGTGTATATTCTGTACATATAAATGTCTGTTTTGTTTTTTCACATGTGGTGGCGGGCTGGCAGGCACTCTGCGGAAGGTAGCAGCTTGGGCGCGTTGGTTGCTCATATTAATATACACACTGCAGCGCACTACTGCAAAAGTACACTCACTCCTTACACATGAAAAAGAAAGGAAAAATTCAAACGAACCGCGCTGACTGACAACTCCTTTCTATATACTTTGTCTTCTTCTACGTCTGGAACTACCGAATTTCCCGAATAACGCGCACCAATCTCCTAGGCTATGTTCCAAATCTTACCCGAGTAACCTGTCCCCTGCGTCAGCGGGTAATACCACGTGACATCGTGAGTAAACGATCCGTGACTCGATTTTGGAATGGCCGGGATAATCACCTGAATACTACGCGGATTGGCTTCGTCTCGACCAACGGCAAAAGGAAAACATAGCAGCGATGGCGGAAAATAGCAGACGATCTCTTTTGATCATGGAGAAACCACACAGAGACGATAATGTAAACCGCTTCGAAGTTTTTCCTTGACAGTGACGACGCGTTTTTTCTGAGATGGCTCAACCAGCTCCTTTTGCTCACCTTCCTTTTGGGCTGTATATTGAGATAAAAATTACTTGTTCCTTTCAGTTAGACATCAACATTTTTGTTTTGATTAATCTGGGCGATCGCTGTAAGTCTAGTCCAGGTGCTATAAACAGCCTCAACTCATCCACACGGTAGAGCGATAGAGCGCATGAAGCTTTCTCAACAGTGATATGTAACTTACGTTCGCTTTGACGCGAATATGATTATAAAATCACAGAGAGCACTTCGAACCCGCTATAGACAATTTATTAGGGAGGGAAATGTGATGGGGTTGTTGACTGATCGTATACATAAAATCTTGGTGCCTTCACTGCTTTACATGCGTTATCCTCTCATTACACACACTCTGGGGAGAAAAAAAACCCCCAAAAACTTGCACATTATCTACTGCGTTCGAACATTTTCATCTTTTAACGTAAGAATTCAGAGTTCCCACCGAGGACGAGGATGCGGAGAAGCTCCTGTTCACGCTCTCACTCTGATAATAACAAGTATACCTTCCTGAGGGGAGGTACACGGTATGAATGTGGTGCAATCAATTCCTGCGTTGAAAACAGCACATAAATGGCTGCACCTCATTCTTTGTTATTTCGAACGTCTGCCGCCAAAGCCAACGGAGCAAACGAGCTTTGACGGCTGTCAGCGCAGGAAGCAGACGACGAACAGATCACGTGACGTATTTACTCGATTTGATCCGGCTTTACCCCCGATCGAGGAGGATAGCGTGAGTAATTACTCCGGAGTAAACAACCCGCTTCTGGAACGCGAGTTGTGACGTCATCGACTAAGCCCGAGTAAGTTTTGAAACGCCAAGGTACGAAACCTTTACTCCGGAGTCGGATCGAGTAAATTTTGGAACACAGCCCTAGACGCCTAGAAAATGTTTTTTTCTTTTTCTGTCAGGATGAAAGATGGTGTACTGATACAGTTTTCATAATTCCTGACGATGTGTTCGGCGTCAATAATTTTGCTCGGTAATTGATTACTGTGCCTACCTAAAATTGTGCAAGATGGCTGGTGAACCTCGCATTCACAATCACGGCAGTCTATGCCCAGGTGGCCAGAGTTAGCTTTGCAGGCACGTAGCCAGGATTTTGTTTCGGGGGGGCCCACCCATGACGAAATGATGTATGAGGGGGAGGCGAGAGAGGAGGTCCCAGCAAAATGAAAAATTTCGGGGGGGGGGGGGGGGGCGGTGCCCCACCCCCCCCCCCTGGCTACATGCCTGAGCTCTGGTACTATTGTTTTTGTGTTCACGGAGCCTATCATTAAGGAATCGTCCAGTCTGCCCTATGTACGTTTTAACGCACGAAGGGGGATATGAATACACCACTTCCTCTGCGCACTCGACGAAGCTGTTCTGATGTTTCCTGGTACAGCTTACTGTTCGGTGAGAATATGGTGACATAGAGTAATATACGGTGAGTTTACTTGTTTGCACAGGTTGGCAAGCGTATTAGGAGCAGAAAAGACGACGTCGATGTTGAACTTCTTAGCAATTTTTTTGATGCCATGAGAGAACCTGTGTATGTAGGGAAGAACGACTGGTCTCGTCGTTCTATCTCTGGCTCTTGGTGTGACAGATGTTCCTTTATTTTTGGTTTTCAGGATGCTCTCTGCAATCGATGTTAATAAAGAGATGGGAAATCCGGCAGATGTTAATCTTGAAATTTGCGGATCAAAGCTTACTGAAATGGAGTGCTCGCAAGATTTTTGAAGAGAGTTGTTTAGACATAATTATACGATTCCTCTTTTTACCAGCTTAGAATGTGCTGAATTGAAAAGAAGAATCGGTTTTTTACCCCTTGGCTCTTATGTCACTGAAATGGAGTGCTCGCAAGAGCACTCCATTTCAAGTAAATTATGTCTAAACAACTCTCTTCAAAAATCTTGCGAGCACTCCATTTCAGTGACATATGAGCCAAGGGGTAAAAAACCGATTCTTCCTTTCAATTCAGCACATTCTAAGCTGGTAAAAAGAGGAATCGTAAAATTATGTCTAAACAACTCTCTTCAAAAACCTTGCGAGCACTCCATTTCAGTGACATATGAGCCAAGAGCTAAAAAACCGATTCTTCCCTTCAATTCAGCACATTCTAAGCTGGTAAAAAGAGGAATCGTAAAAATATGTCTAAACAACTCTCTTTAAAAACTTTTGCGAGCACTCCATTTTAGTGACATAAGAGCCAAGGGTGAAAAACCGATTCTTTCTTTCAATTCAGCACATTCTAAGCTGGTAAAAAGAGGAATCGTATAATTATGTTTAAACAACTCTCTTTAAAAATCTTGCGAGCACTCCATTTCAGTAAGCTTTGATGCGCAAATTTCAAGATTAACATCTGCCGGATTTCCCATCTCTTTATTAACATCGATTGCAGAGAGCATCCTGAAAACCAAAAATAAAAGAACATCTGTCACACCAAGAGCCAGAGATAGAACCACGAGACCAGTCGTTCTTCCCTACATACACAGGTTCTCTCATGGCATCAAAAAAATCGCTAATAAGTTACACATCGACGGCGTCTTCTCTGCTCCTAATCAGCTTGCCAACCTGTGCAAACAAGTTAACTCACCATATTCCCACCGAACAGTAACTTGTACCAAGAAACATCAGAACAGCTTCGTCGAGTGCGCGGTGGAAGTGGTGTATTCATTTCCTTTTTCGTGTGGGAAAATGTACATAGGGCAGACTGGACGATGCCTTAATGATAGGCTCCGTAAACACAAAAACAATAGCACCAGAGCTAACTCTGGCCACCTGGGCATACACTGCCGCGATTGTGGGTGCGAGGTTCACCTGCCATCTTGTACAATTTTAGGTAGGCACAGTAATCAATTAACGAGAGAAATTATAGAAGCCGAACACATCGTCAGGAATTATGAAAACTGTATCAATATACCATCTTTGAACCTGACAGAAAAAGAAAAACATTTTCTAGGCGTCTAGGAAATTGATGCGCGTGATTCGGGAAATTCGGTAGTTCCAGACATAGAAGAAGACAAAGTATATAAAAACGAGTTGTCAGTCAGCGCGGTTCGTTTGAATTTTTCCTTTCTTTTTCGTGTGTAAGGAATGAGTGTACTTTTGCAGTAGTGCGCTGTAGTGTGTGTTAATCTGAGTAAGGGTTTTCACCTATCTGCCTAGCCCCGCACACCACCACATGGGCCCCTTCCAGTACGTGCAAATAAAATTATTATTATTATTATTATTATTATTATTATTATTACTACTATTATTATAACAATCCTGTTTTCGGCTCACAAGTAGTTTGTGCCAAAACAAAATAAAAATATTGCTTTTTAGTTCGCGTTATTTCGCGATTTTCATGTATGTGCATAAAACCAAACACAGAACTATACATGCTCGACGTTGCACATTCGACATTCCTAACTCTTCCCATCTTTCTAAACGTCCGTGTGTGTCCTAACATCAGAAACCGGCATTTTAAAGGTTAAAGACGGCACGTTGCGAATATGGGACGCACACTTTCATGCAAAGCTGACGTCAAGTGACTCAAATCGAAAAACATGCATATTTACAATATTGTTACCTCTTCTGGTGAAGGGTCAGCAACCGTTGCATTCGTTTTCACGCACGAAACGGTGACTCCCAGAGAAAGTAAAAACGCAGTGGTATTGCATTTGCATTTACACCACACACACTTGCAGGCTTGCGCTGATGAGGCCTCAAAATTGAAACTCTCGTAGCGCGATTCGTGACTGCGCCGGCTACTACCCAACCTCGTTGTCACGCCACATTCTTCAAGCAGACACTAAAATTGCCAGTAAACACCAAAAGCAACACCGACACAACTACCTTGTAGAATCTCACCTTATTATTAGTAATAACTGTGTCAATAGGCATTACATGTTGTATTTAAGTTAAGACAAAAAACAAAACTCTTTTTTTGTTAAAAAACAAAATATCAACGTTAAGTCTGGTAACAGTGTATTTTTTGTTGTATCTTTGCCGAATCTTTAGAAAAGTTCGGCAAAGTTCGGCTCCACCAAATTTTCGATTCGGCAAAGTTCGGCTCCACCGAATTTTCGATTCGGCAAAAGTTCGGCCCATCACTAGTAAAAATGTGCGACTCGGGGGGGGGGGGGGGGGGGGTCCGGTTTTCCCATAGGGTTTGCCCCCCACTCAAAAACAAGTTGGTACGCCACTGACCCAGATGCATATTGTGGGTAGTACAAGAAGGGAACATGCAAATTTTGTACCGTGACGTTCTTTATTGTGACTCGTGCATCCATAGCAGCTAGCTCCTCAGCCAGAGGTCCCTCATCGTCAAAAGCGGTTGGAACCACCAGTGGAGTGTCCGTCTTTATAACTCTATTGCCCCTGCCCACCTCCCTGCCTGCCAGCCACGTCTCCACCGCGTCCATGCTGCACCCTTGAGTGCGACTTGTATGGCACCTGTAAAGAGAATTGCCAGATCACACAGATTAGTTGAGGGATAGGGAAGCCAATATCTTGGACACTAGCTACACACAAGGTACTGTTCACACACCGCAGTTTGTGAGCGTTTCCTGTGTAAATATAGGTCCCTCACCTAACCTGCAATTCAAAGGTGACAGAAAGAGAGCACCACAGAAATGGAGATTCTGGGTTTGGCTATCACGCTAAGGTGCAGATTCTATGGAGGCACATGGCTATTTCATGTAACATCCTGTTGATCTGAAATGGGGGGCGAGACGGGCGGGGCTTAGAGATGAGTGGCTCAAAAGAGGGCAAAACTTCCTCAACTGACACTCTAACTGACAGTCTACAGACCAAGGCCTCTAAATGGTCTTCATTAGTTTTTCAACCTGAAAACTAACAGGATAACAAGACAAAACCTACAAAATCTTTTTTCACAGTTACTTCAAAACGCTGCTTTTCAGTATGAAGGTTCCAAGAATGCTAACACTAAAGTTAGTCATAACAAAAAATGCAAGTCAAATTTAAAAAAAAAAAACGACAGGAATTGACGATTTAAATTTTGCATACTGCGAGGCTTAAAAGGAAACTGAAGCTGTATTGAAGCTGTTATCTATTTGAGGAAGAGCACCAAAATCGTCTTGATTTGGCCTCCAGGATCACGAATATCGAGTTTATTTTTTCAATCTGGTGCACGGAGGCTGCAGAAATTAATATCTAAAGTACCGCCGAAGCCCCACCTTCCTGACGTGTGACGTCATACAAGGAGTTTTTGGAATTTCTGCTCTCGCTCATCTTCAGCTCCTGTTAAACCTATGTACATAAACTCTTGCTACTTTTAAAAAAAGGTCAGAAATAGACGTCACGACTGGCGTCAGTGTGGAAAAATACAACCGGCAAGGTTGAAATTGCACGCGCTGCCCACACGAGCGACACGTGCTTGGCGCCCCAAAGATCCTAGTACGCCGTCACGACTGGGCTGAGGTTTTTCGTGTCTTCTCGCGTCTAGTTACAACTTTGCGGAAAGCGAAAGCGATATTCAGATTCACAGGACAAAAATACGCCAAAAGTCAACTCTCTTTTTTTTTTTTTTTCAAGAAGTGTTTCAGCTTTTTTCTAACTGTCAACATATTTCAAAGATTTTGCTTGTCTATTGAGCTCCGATAGAGATACCATCAATTTAATAGCTAGTAATGAATATCCATTACCGATGACCACCTTGCACATCATGGCGTCCTTGAACCTTGACTTTCCACGGTAGCCCAGGAGGGAGAACTGCTCCTGGACTTGCTTTGAGAACAGGCGTCCCACCATCTCTCGCACCACCTTTTGCAGGTTCTTGCCGAGCTGTAACGAACGACCTTCGTGGAAGCGCCTGGACGCGTAACGCCACCCCTTCTCCAACATTCCCGAGGCCACCCCTTTCTTTGACAACCTCGAGCGAGGATTATCTGCGACACTGCCAGGGTGAACATCCGTACCGTCGACAAAAGAGCCAGACAAGCTGTCGGCGATGCCGGCTCAAGTAAGGTGCGGAAAAGGCAAGGCGATCTCCTCGAGGCGCCAAGCAGGAAACAACGGCCACGGTGATCCCTGCTAAGCCGCAAGAGGGAGATAAGCCGTGAACGAGAACTGCCCGGTTATCGGCATCCAAGGTCCTTTCCGTCCCGATTAAGGAGGGGGACCGTATCCTCCGGGCGTTCGTGTCGTTTTGGAGTAAACAAAACGATTAACTCGTGTGTGCGTTTGTGCGTGCTCATAAGCGGTGCCTGGACGTCTGGGGATGACGTTCTCGGCGTCACCTCGACCTAGAATCCAGGAAGCAAGGTCAAATCTCAAGCGTCCCTGAGGAGACGGCTGCCACTACAAGCCTTGAGGAACCGGCGGAGCAAATATCCTCTGTGTGTGTATGTGCGTGTTAGTGGGCGGAGCCTGATTTTGGGGAACGACGTCCTGGCCTAGGGACGTAGGAAAAGGGGACCTTATAAAAAGAGCGGTTTTACACGCTCTCTGTGTGTTCTCATGTTGTTCTCATGCCGAACGGCAGACTGTACATAGTATGTAAATAAACAGTTTGAGACGAGACACCCGGGCTCGCTACCAACTCTGCCCGATGTCCTGGGCGACGCATGGCTCCAGCGGAGATCGACTACTTGGACAAGCCCCGAGTCTTTACACCGTCTCCTAGAGACATGAGCTGCTCCTCCTAGAAAGACAAAATGTGTTCTCAACATGTCAATAAAGTTATTGACATGCAGATACAATGGTATAAACATGTCTCAAGTAAGAGAATGTGAATGCCCAGGTAAATGCAGCAAGCCACACTCTACATGCATTAAAATGTTACAATATTTACTGGAGAGAGAATAAAAAATGTTTGAATATAAGGCAACTCTACCTGTCTTAGATAAAACCTGAAAGATTAAAATATTTCCCTCCATACTCCGCTAAATATCATTAGTCAGTCACATTCGTTGCATCGTTCAAACTGTGCAAACGTTTTGATGGATTATCTTTGCTCACCAGCATCCACTCAGTAATTTTAAAAATGTATGTGGTTCTCAAAACAGTGCATTGAAGACCCTGCGCATCTTGAATTTGTTAAGGCTTAGTGTGCCGGCTAGTCATCCTGCAAATTTATTGCCAATTTTACGACTTTACGAAGACTGGAATTGAAAAGGGCATAAAAAGCTGGAATTGACCAAAACCGTCTTCATAGTCGCATAAAATGGCAACAGCAGCACAGTGTGAGTAGTTTTTTTTCCATATTTTTGTTAGTGCTCACTCAGTGGTGGCCCTGTAGGTCAATGAACCAACTTACTCAGCTCAAGCCCGCCACATGTAATAATCGCTTCTGTGACTACCGCATGGTATGCCTCGAGACAAAGCTACGCATGCACTCACACTCCCTGAATAAGTGGCAGATGCAATAACAGTTACTCTTTCACCTTGGAAAATTTATTTGCTCTCATAGGGTGACCTTTGGTTAGGAAATGTTAACATATCATTTTGGAAATGCACTACTTATGTGAAGTAAAGATGGAATTGATTAAAATTTATCCGGCAACCCTTTACAAATTCGTTTGGGCATACACATATGGTGGGCACGCTCAAAAGCGATTTTGGACAAGGCTAAAAGTTATTTTCAAGCATGTACCTTTACTTCTGTACAGATGCCAAAAGAACAGATGAATTCATCGCCTTAAATATATAGATCTCTTTACTATAGCCTCAAGTGAGAACAGGAATAAAACCAAAAGAAGCCCAATATATACTACAGCATCTCGATCCTTCTGCCAAGCAAGCGTTAAACACAAAAAGCATGGAGGCGGGTTTGTGCATGTTCGGCACACATACTAACGGCGAGAGTTGTTGCAGGTGCGGAATTTAATTTCTAAGGATAAAACGGGCAGAGGTGTCATAGGAAATCAGCATGATTTATGATTATTTGCAGGCAGACATATTGTAAGCACCCAAAGGCAAATGTGTCGGGCGATTTCAAATCCCCCGTTGTGAAAAGTTTCACTTAAAAAAATTTCAAGAAGCGCCAGTTGAAAAAGACTTAATATGCCGTTCAATGAGGATGCACATAAAGGCCTCTTGTCTACACAACCTTCGGGTGGAAAAAACTGTTAAAAAATGTAACGACGCACAAACACTTAATTTTTGGTGGCCACCGTCCAGCATTTCTCCCTTCAGTAGCCTCCGTGAAACGCAGTTTAACAATTGCAGAAACTATACGCAGGCTACTAAAGCTGACTTGCAAAACGTGCAACTGGTGCTGCGTCATTTTACACACTTGTATCGCAGGGTTCAGTTTAAGGATGCCCCTTACAATAAATAGCCTTCCAACTTGCATTGGCTGTGTGTGCACTCTGCTGTCATAAATAACAGAAGGCCCGTATAACAGAAGGCCCGTGCACTCTGCATAAATAACAAAAGGCTCATTTTTAATTTGCCACCGACTGTGCTTAAAACACAGTTTGGGTGGGCGTCTATTTGAAATATTAGAGTAAAAGGCTTCAGTGCACATTTCAACCCCACTCAGATAACCCGAGTTTAACCACAAAGTAAAAATCACAGCCTTATACCCTTCAATACTGTGAAAAAGAGGACACATAAATACTGGCAGTGTCCTGTTGGTGAAGTTCTTCACCTGCGCTTCTGCAGCACAAAACTGTTAGATGTTCCTGAGAGGCATCAGGAATAGCTCGGGTGGTTCAGGCCTGGCCAGTTCCCTGGGCCTTGCCTGCTCTCCCTGGTACATGAAAGACACCACGTGCCTGAGCACCTGCCCAACAGACTTGCAGTTCCCTGTTCTGTTGCTGTAGGTGCCCATGCTGGATGTGCAGGTCTATCACGGCCTTAGCAGCTGAGCGTCGAAGGCTGCAAGATAAGCAAGGCATAAGAAACCATTACCCATTTTGCTGATCAACATTATGCACTGACGATGGGAAGAAACTTTTCAGAAACTTGGGTTTCGGGAAGTTTCAGAGGAACGCTTGAACCTTCAGGTGATTCGGATGGGTTTGGGTAGCTTTGGAACGGTTGCCAGACACAGTGAGTGTGTTTCAAATTTTTGTAAAAATTTAAGAGCCGTTATACACCTTTCCAAAAAAGACTCGATCCCAGGGGCAGCAAACCGTTTTCGAGCCCAGTCACTGGGTTTGAGGCTAGACTCTCACCGGCGTCCCTGCTAACCCTAACCGAGTGGAGCTGTGATTTCGATAGGCGCAGCCTGCGTAGGCGCAGTTTTAAACACTGCTGGCGGATAAATTCTCATCTTTTCCCGCTGTATTTTGTGTTTCATGGTGCATGCATTTTCCCGAGGTCATTGAGAAAGCATTGTACCACATTTGAAAGAAGAAAAAAAATCTATTTACTATTTTTGTTGGGTACGCGCGCGACAGAACGAATGCGACTTGAATGTATAGTTCTAGTTTTTGTGTTTTTTTACGATAAGTTTTGACGGCTCCGCGCGATTCGCCGATTGACAAACGACAAAGCGCTTAGCTGTCACAAATAAATTACAACAGAAGATGAGCCGAAAGGCATGCATTTGTCACGCTCACAAATAACGTGTTTAGCGATGAACAGGACACAGACATACAATTTAGAAAGTGTTAACATTCGAACAATATATTGTACGTACCACACGATGCAGCGTTATCCGAAAAGAATTTATTTGAGAAAGATCTCAAATAACACAGTCACAGTCGACAACAGTCGCATCTTGACGATCGGACGGAATCCAAGATGACTTCGTTTTGGGGCACGTTTCGTGGAGAGCTTCCTTTTTCACAACAGCACCAAGTCAAAGGAACGGACGCGACTGACCCGTTTCCCACCCCAACCCGGACAACTATTTTTGGAGATGACTGAGGATTCTACGCGGATTATCTCTGGGAGGGGGAGAACAATGTTCGCAAAATCGCGTCGAGGGTCGTTCGACGTCCTTCACCTCCTTCGTTTCCCGTGAATGTCAAGCAGAAAAGCTTGAATGGCAGGCACTTACCAGCCTTATTTCGCACAATGGAAGATAACACAGAACGGGTACACAGCACGCATAAAAAAAATTAAGTGGATACTTTCAAGAGGGGCGAGAAAACGTCGAATGCAAAACCGCAAAAACACAGGTAGAGAACCGCGCTGAGCGGGTCTTCACAGCTCCAAGAGAGTGGCAGAAAATTTCTAGCTGATAGAGGGCGCGCGAGTCGCACCAGCCGCATCAGCATCAGCAACATGGCGGCGGCCTAGGAGCTTCACCTTCTTCGTTTCCCGTGGCGAAGAGCTTGAATGGCGAGTATACCAGCCTTATGTCGCACAATGGAAGATAACACAGAAGGGTACGCAGCATAAAGATTAAGTGGAAACTTTCAAGAGGGCGAAGGCGATCGAATGCAAAACCGCAAAAACACAGGAATTAGAAGGGAACCACGCGCTGGGCGGGCCTTCACAGCTCAAGTGGCACGCGAAGAATTTCTATAGCTGATAGAGGGGCGCGCGAGTCGCACCAGCCGCATCAACATCAGCAGCATGGCGGCGGCCTGGGCGCGTTTTGGAAAGTGTTTGCCACTGTAAAAAATAAAATATATGGTGTCGGGAGACATGGTGTTGGTATTTTTGCATTGCAGCGCTATCACCACATATCACGAACTAAACCACTTTTTATGCTTCTGTTTTGTTGTTTTTGCTTTCAAGATGGCGGCCTATGGTATTTTGGTTCCGTTCCTCGCGTTCTCGCGTTACTCTTGCCCAATTTGCCTTAAATCACAGGTGACAGGGCCTGTTCAGGCGCTTACATTCGAACAAAGGCAGCATCTTTCACGTAAGGACTGTTTGTGGATCTCCTGCATGGTATAATTCAATCAAAAAGCAGGGACTCAAACCGAAAAATATAACATTTCGGTTTCGATTGCGATTTACCGCTTCCTGTTAGCAGTTTCGTTTCGGTTTTTTACGGTTTAAATTTTACGATTTTCGATTTCAGTTTACACGTTCCACAAAACCGGTTGTTCGAGGTTTGCAATAGTTTGTTTGTTAAATGCTAGACGTTTTATAATAAAATGTTAAGTAGTCCCAGATATCTGCAATGAGGTAAAGGAACTTAGGAAAGTGTAGCCGCTGTCGGTCCAAAGTTACACGTCTCTTAAACAACGCTTGTTCACTACATCACCCATATTACATAGTTTGATGCAGTATACAAGTTACTTCCCTTTCACCGGGATCGTAGCATTCTATATTATAAAAATGAAATAAACACCCTATTTTAACAATAGCAAAAACAAATAGCTGGTGGTGATTCATGAACATTAAAACGCAAGTTCGGCAGTGTTTGCGTAAAACAACCCTATGAGGTTCCACTGGGTGTTAGGAAGGACCATTAGCATTTTTAGTCACTATAATTTCCAACCTAATGCCGCATAGGCGGTCGCCCACACACAGAGAGAACACAACTATAGCCATCCTCTGTTAAAATACTGCTTCAGTGGAATAAAGTAATAAAATTGGGAGGTGGAGCTGATTGGTGAAGTCAAACATAATGTAAATGCAATACACCAAAAGAAATAAGATTGAAGACGAACAACACACTAAAAACACGGAAAGCTGTAAAAATATTGTTCGTTCGTTTCCCTAGTCTTCGTTGTTGTGCCATGTTACCTACGTCATGTTGCTATTTACTATGGTTATCAGAAAGCGCGTCTCGCTGGCGATTTGCTGTAGCTAGAAAAATGGTGCATTTATATAAACATCTAAAACGAGTCTTGAGGAATGAAAAAATTAAAATAAAGTCGAGATATATATAACCTTGTGCATTATATAGGTGGGTTTTCATCTCAACTCAGGCACGGATTTAGGGTCAATTTTAATTTGGCAAGAAAAAAATATATGTTTTGGGAAAACCCTTCTGTGACAGACGTGTAAACCTTTTTTGCAGTTCAGACTTGATTTTCTGTTCTCGATTGGGGACATTTTAAGCGACCCGCAGGCATGTAAACTAACACTTGCTCGCCTGTCGGAGGTGTATGTTTCACTCCTTTCAACTTTTTTGCCTTTTTTTGGTAGTGCGGTCTGCTTACTAGACCCTCCCCAGAATGTCGAATATTGCCAATTAAACCATTTCATTTGCGATTGTTATCTTCACTTTTGTTTAAATATTGTGAAGTGTGTCCCTTTGACAATATTAGTCAAGTTTACGTAGCTATTCGATATGACGACTTATTTGAAGTGCGTAACATATTTAATTATTTCCAGAAAGCTGAGGGAATACTCTCTATTCACAACATATTTAATGTTGCGTGTAAAAAGAAAAAGGGCAGATGTAGTCTCGTAAAGCAGGACTATTCAAAGTGTTGCAAATTGAACGATTTTCTTAGAAAATCCTTCTTTATTTGGTTGATTTTTATCTAATAGCTATTTCATAACTTTATAAGTCGGCTCTCGTAGAAAATGTAATATTTTTATTTTGTATGGCAGCTATGAAGAAAACGGGGAGTCTGATTTTATTTGACTGTTTATTGAAGTAAATCAAACACCGCTAAAATACCCCTGGTCAGTGTTTTATCTTGATAACATGACAGAACAACTGAACAAACATTCTCTGATAAAACAATTTTAACATAAATGTTTATCATAAAGTTATTCTGAAAGATTTGCATATAAGCGTTTTTGGGCGATATTTGTCAAAAAATTTTCAAGCTCTGTGAAGCCTATATGAGGTGTCTTAGCAGATTTGGTATTTTCCAAGAAAGCCGTACTCATTCTAATTATAACAAATTCGATATTGTGTTTAAAAGAAGAAAAGACGAGTATGTTCGTAAAGCAAGGACTATTTTCGACAGTTTCACCCAATTGAGTCGATTTTCTGAAAAGCGTACATATTTATTTACCCCGCTTAAATTGTTTTTCTCTAGCTACCCTATCATAGTACTTTATAGTAAAATAAACGAAAATGTAATAGTTTGTTTGTATGGCAGTTGTAAAAGCTCATTTTGGTTTTCATTCACTTGCCACCCAGTAATACAGAGTTTAAAAATAAACTAACTCATAATTAACTCCTCTGACATTTTTGAGTAGCTACCTGTAAATTTTTTTAATGAAAGGGGGAATACAAACGACAGGTTATGTAATAAAACCTTAATATCTGGGCGTAAAGCCTGAAACAACAATGTTTATCCAAACAATATTTATTTGCTGGCACTGGGGTGATCCGCAGGTGTTTGACTTCGCCCTATGTATCAGCGGAAAAGATAGTAACAGCTAGACTCCCGGTCAAACTTAAGTCAAGAGGGAAGAGTTAAGTAACCCGGCATTAATCACTGAAAATAAAAATGAAACCTAAACACATACCTAACACATTATTGCCACGCTCTGAATGCTCATTATTTTAAAAGAGTCCGTATGCTAAAATAAACTGTAAGCATAAGCGTCAGATATAAGTAGCCATATGTATATATAAATATCTGTTTGACATAAGAAAATACTGAAAACAATTACATGTCAAGTTAGGTATTTCAAACTCAAAGCGAAGCAAGGCCTGGAGGAATTCTCTAGCGATCTGCATTCCCTGAATTGGGAGGAAGTAAAAGCATGACCTTTTTATCAGCGGATTTTTGAACTACAAACTTTTTTAAATTACACTACTCCCAAATTCTATTATGTTATGGTTGGATAATGAATAAGTGCTAACGATAAATAGAAAAACCTTACATGAATACAATCTGCCAACCAGAAGCGCCTTTTCGCGAAGTCCGTTCAAAACACTCATATACAAGTTAATGATGTAAGTACGTACCAAAACAACAACCCACAATTCACATGTTGTAGTTCCTGTTAGACACTATATTACTAACTGTAGACAAAGGATAAAAGAAAATTTGCGTCTCTTTTCAGAAAATGCGACTCAAGCGTGCCCCTAGTTTTTAGTATTATTTTACTTAGGCATATTTATGCATTAATGCCACAAACTATTCAGATTATACTCAAAAGAAGAACTTAATTGAACTACGGTGATGTAAAGGTCATAAAAATATGTTAATTACGTCCACTGCTTGCGTTCTGACACCGTCAAATATAGTCTCAGAAATGGTTTGACAATAAAACAAAAAGCATTAAGAACCTTGTATGAACATGAGTAGCATTAAAATACTTATGAAATTCAGAGTGTTCTTAAGAGTGCAATGATGTAAGAATAAAGTAGGAAAAGGGATAGATGAAATATGGCACCCCTGATAAGCTGGAAACGTTGGTTACCACCCATAGCGCTAAGCGGTCCATAACGAGGAGACGAAAAATACAGACTCGCCGTTGGCGGTCTACTTTATCTGGAATTTGCGAGAACACTATATTTTTACAAAAAAATTTAAATTGACAAGGAGATTTATCATTTAGGTGATTTAGTACCCATATATATATATATATATATATATATATATATATATATATATATATATATATATATATATATATATATATATATATATATATATATATATATATATATATATATATATATATATATATATATATATATATATTACAGTGATGTCTCGTTAATATGAGCACTCGTTCCCGTAAACATTCGTCCATAATGTGAGTTGTCTACCTAAGCGAAACAAAAATGGCGATATTTTGCTGTCCCAGTGTGCATATAGTGTCCACATATGCGGGTCAGGCACGTATCCCGGTGGCCATGGGGCCCATCCCAATCTTCCATTTTGCTGGAGCCTCCTCTCCCCCCTCCCCCTCATACAACATTTTGTCAGAAACCCCCCCCCCCCGAAACAAATCATAATACGTGCCTGAGCAGGTCCATACTCTTGAGACATGACTGTATATATACTTTAAAGCATGTGTAAACCTCTGACACTGCTCGTGTTTTCAAAATTGTCGCAGGCGTTCAGACCAAATGGGCTCTGGGTTGCGCAAAAAGCCAACTCTGCATGATGGTCAATTATTTTCGTTTCTTCATACTGGCATACTACCGCATGTCAGAACATCGGTGGATTTTGATAGAACCAGTTGAAATGGACATCTGAAATTCTAACGTGGTAGATACCTGAAGCGGGCGTACTGAATACATGTAGGGATGTAGGACTGTGGCGCATTTAGAACTTTTTTGTATGGCTAAATTATGGTTCAACTAAGTATTCTTAATCCCAATTAGGATTAGCAGACATATTACCAGATGCAGCGCTCAAAATAGCAGTAACTCTGTCAAATGGCGACAACTTTGGGTCCCTTCTCAGGAGTCGCCGCAGAATATTAATGGCCTATTTTTTAGGTTAGCCAATAGGTTAAACCGGTTACGGTATATAATTTGCAGTTGCAGTTAGGTTATAGTTTTATAAATTTCAAATAACGGTTCGTTCAGTTACGGTTACTGGAAAAATTCGTTCTAGCGGTTTGGTTGAAGTTAGGATTACAGTTTGATCCCTGTCAAAAAGAGTCTAAACATAGCACATAATACAGCCATAGAACAAGGATTTACGGATGCGGTCAATTTACATACAAAAAACAAAACCGACGACTTCTTCTTTTTTTTTTTTAAGGAGTATTGGCATGTTATGACAGACATATTGTGGATGGCGGCTTTTAGAGCAAGTGTGAAGCCTGTTATCGAACACGCTTAGTGCAGCAAATTTTGACAGGTCACGAGGACATCAAGAGGCATGAAAAATAATTGCACATCAAATCACTGCCTGCCCTTACTGAAAGTAAACAATACAACTCAAAACTGCATACACACAGCATTATCTACAGCAATTAAATTCTACAGGGTAAGCGTCTGACGACTGTTCTCCGATGTCATAAAGTTCTGACTGCTTAAATAAAATACAGGCTTTTAAAATGCTTCCAGGCCCCACTGATCAGAATGGCGCGCCTGACGGCACAAATCAAGTTTTTTAGCGTGTAATTGGTGTTTTCGAACACCCGATTGACAAGGCGTGGTGCGTTTTGGCACAGCAATTCGCGATTTGAATTAGGGTTTCTACCTACCAAACGATCACATATGTTTGCACTAGTTGGGTGCCGCTTATTTCAAGGGCACTACTTGAGAACACATTAAAATAAGGAGAGCGATCAGTAAATTCTAATCAAAACTGCGACACGTTTTTATCAGCGATTTCTTCAGTTTCGTTTGGGCTGCATATCAGTTTCAGAACCTCTCTTTCTACATGTACAAAGCGGCAGTAGCTTTGTTCTTCACGATTCCGAATAGAAAGGCGATTAGGCACTAGCTTCGTGATGCAAAGGAAAATCAACACCTCATAAACTTAATATACACGTTTATAGAATTCACCACCTCTTGATCCTGAATGTAGGAGAGTTCCTCAGCGATATTTGCCTGAAGCGACGACTTTCAGAGAAGCAAGTATAGATATAACACGAAGCTATTTGCAATAACAAAACTTAGATATACAACTTACCAGCTTCTCATGTGGTGCTTTATTATCAGCCGGTTAAACGCCAAAGCAAGTGTATAGCAATCTCAGCAGCCTGGCATGGCCATTAGCCAGCCTGATAAACACCGACTCCCCTCTCATTAGTACGGCAACCCTGGGTAACCGTGTAGTTTTAGGTCAAACATTCTTTTATTCCTTCCCGAAAAATTGGGTCTCTTATGTTTTTAAAAATTAGAATTTACAGGTATGTATTCATTGGTTTTACTATAACAATTACTGCCGGCGTTCTGCATCAAAGAGGCAGATGCATAAAAAGTGTTTAGTTCGCGATATGTGGTGAAGGCGCTGCCAAACGCGATTACCGGAAG
>JAZHYW010006032.1:0-16980 GCA_037355805.1 Ixodes ricinus | reverse complement strand
ATATAAAGAGTCATATAAAAAAAAAACTTTATTTTGTCTAAAATAAACCTCTAATTTCTTCAACCTAGCGCTGCGCACAGCTGAATGCTTTTTAGTTGATTTTCGTTTCCAGATAATTTTGATGTGCAGGTAAATTGTTTTAAAAACAAAAAAAGCCAAAACCTTAGATGTGTATGCACAACTGGACATGGTGTTGGTTGGATGAAAGTTTGTCCAAAGTATCCATGAAATATATGCATGTTTCAACAAATTCAGTGGAGCATCAAATGCATTTTTTTAATATATTGTCAAAACTAACGACTGGAAAAAAACTATTCAATTAGTTCAGAATTATGTCAAAATGTTTACATAATGTGTACGGATAAATATATGCGTGAAACAATCTTAGAATACGTGCTCCCAATCTTACGTAGGATATTTTATCTTCTATCATATGCATTGCGAAGTAAGCGTCGCTCAAAATTTTCCTGACCGCCAAATATGTATGAACAGATTACAGCAGGCAATCTTAAATTGTTTTCTACTTGACGGCATTCTTAGCCTAGCATTTTTCTATACAGAACAGGGATATGTCACCAACACTCCACTATCACTTTAGCCCGAATTCCGTGCATTTATCGTAATGCCATTATGCAACTTTTTGTCCGTTCCCACCTCTGCCATTTTACTGTACTTCAGTCTAAGTCGACACTCAGACACTCAGCTAACCCTAAGTGAGGTAACGGAAACAATCAAGCCGAGTAAGAAACGCTAGCCATTAGGCATTTATTGTTTAGGACTGGTTCAGCGACAAATTGCTCGTACAGGAACATGACAAAGACCATGATGCCGTTGATTTTGACACGGTCTCATTTTTCTGCTCAGCTCCTAGCGCCTTTTTGCGTCTGGACCTAAGGTGAAATAGGATGAAGCCTGAGTGCATTAGGTTATACATACATATGTTGATAACCTCCTTTTACATTACAAAGCTCTTTCCATGGTGTCGACGGAAATATAATTCGGACCCACCTTGAGGGAGACCATTTTAAGATCGCGTCGCTGCTTTAAGGACGGGACCAAGTGTCTCTTTGATGGAAGTATGAACACCTATGAAGTTTCAATTGTGAGGCTATTTTCTATATTTAGTTAGTATTTGGACATATATTCAACGTGTGATATATGCTCTCTGCCCTCGGATACATTCATGAAATAGCGCCTCTATCAGCATAAAATATATACTTTTCTGCAGCTATCGCGTGATGGCAACGTTAATCTACTGTAAATTTACACAAGTTGTAATGTATAAGATAACAACATCCTTGGTCACGACAATCTAACATCGTGAAGTTGCTTCTGGCACTTATGCTAGGAGAGTCATCGTGTGATTTAAAAATATAAGGCACAGAAATAACTTCTCTATTTTTTCAACTTTCGTCATTTAAATGTACATTTTTAAGATTTGTAGATGCTCTGTATAAAGGAATGCGCAAATTAATTTGCTTAGCAAGATATCTAGAGATACAAGAAAACCTGGGTTATGCAAATGTAAACGGCAACAGCAAAAAAAAGGCACGTATTTTGTTTGAGAGGTACTGATACTGAGGACTAAGAACCGCCACCATGGTCTCGCAAAATCAAGACAGAGTGCATTTATGAAGGATTACGGTTTGCTTGCACTCTTCGATGGCTCTCTTTTGGAAAAAATCAAGTCGATTGAATTATTAGATTACAGAACACTTGTCTACAAACGATCGAATCGCAGCGAAGGACCCCAATCATCAATTATGGCGGAGGGCAAAGTTCGTCTGCTTCTCGCGCAGGGGTAGCGGTGACGTCAGAACGCCGAGCCCTGATTGGCTGATCGCGGTCCCCTATCTGAGCGTCGTCTGCTCCTTTGCAACGTCGCTCTGCTCGCAACGTCGTCTGCGTCTGTCTTACCTTTCCTGCGACTTTTGCAAGTGGAGAGGCCAGATTCACGAAACTATCTTACGCCAAAAATATGCGTAAGACAAAACTTAAAAGCAAATTCGTATTCACGAACCGAAATTTCCGTAAGTTTTGCGCAGGTTACGACAAAATCCTACGACAGCTCCGAAGCTACGCACTTGTTACGATCAAATCAGCATGGCCGACAGCGTCGCGGTCGCGACGACCAACGGACGTTTATTTTTCTACGTGCGCTTCTCTCGCGTCCCGACTTCAAGCAGCAAGAAAAAAAGTAAAAAGTACTTGAACCAGACCACGACGAACAAGGACGCTGGATCCACAAACACCCAGGAAAAGCTCCAACGGCCACGATTCCACCGACACCGACCAAGCGAACTCGGCAGATAGGCCTAGCAGCCACTCCGACTCGGTGACCGTCTGCCCACGACCGGCTGGCGTGCTGAATGGAATGTGCCCGCGCGACCCTTGTGAACCCTTCCCGTATTATACTGTGATCACTGACCTCAATTTTAGATTAAGAGGTCAATCTCTTCCTCTTGTCATCTCCTTGTTTTCCGAGGCAACGGTGACTCTCGCCGGTGAAAAAGCGGTGAATATCCGACAGACGCAGGAAAGGTAAAGGAGCCATCGCTTTGACAAGCAGACGTAAAGCAGACGACGTTAACTGCGCCAACCCGCCGACGCCGTTAAAGAATGAGGAGTCTTGCCGCACACGAAAGGGGGGGAAAAGCATTTGGGAGGGAACTTGCGGACACTAACACGCTCACTCTCGGTTCTTAGCAAACAAACCTCGGCGTCTCGGGACACCTCGCCAGTGAGTACTTTGACTTCCCTCCTTGATGCGCGTCTGCTAGTTGTTCGACAAAAACAACGAACCGCTCGAGTTATTTCGTCTGCCTTCTCTGAAAGGCGAAGTCGAGCTCGCTCGTAAAGACCTACACTTCCGAAAGTCGCAGGAAAGGTAAGACAGACGCAGACGACGTTGCGTGCAGACGTTGTTGCAAAGGAGCAGACGACGCTCAGATAGGGGACCGCGATCAGCCAATCAGGGCTCGGCGTTCTGACGTCACCGCTACTTCCTTTCTCATGCGCAGAAGACGAAAATGAGCCCACTTGCGAGGCGTATAGACATGTAGCTGTCGGCACATTTTTGCAATGGCCCACCGTAGAAGTCAATTGCATTCGCAATATGAGGAACTTTCCTATCAGTTCTCAATTATGCCACTTGTGTTTTCTTAGAGGCACAGAGGAACAAAATACCTAATAAAAATTAGGTCGAAGCGCCGACACTTCAGTGTGGTCTAGCGTACCATTAAAGAGTCCCCAGAATGTATTCTAAGCTTTTTACATAAATTTAGAGCTCATTTTACGGTTTTTGACCATTCCAGAAATTCATCAGATTATATTGACATGCCTTCCGTTTCTTTATGAAAAAAATGAAAGACGTTTACAACACCCTGTAATTCCGAATTAGAGGGCAGCTCTTAAGGAGGAGGAGAGAAGGGTACTGAGGGGAGGGCATACCCCTACTTTCTCCTCCTGATCATTACTGCTACTCCTCCACCCCTCCTCCACCCTCTTCCTTCTCATCCTCCTCCCATCCTCTTCCTTCACCTCCTCCTCCTCCCCTCGTCCTTCAAGCTCCTTCCCTCCTCTCCTCATCCTCCCTCATTTTCTTTTCATCTTCCTTCCTCCTTCCTCCACCACCTTTTTCCTCCTCCTCCCCTCTCTGCTCCCCCTCCGGTCCCCTTCTCGGGAGTCCGTTAAAGTGAAAAAAAAAAGTGTTTTGAAGTTCGTGGACTCTATCTCTTACTAAACTGTATCTGTACAACTAATGAAAATTCGGCGCAGCCGATAAAACAACATGGTCAAAAACGGCTTCTAGAAGAAATGGTATCACTGCTCTGCATAGGACCACTTAGGACGAACCAAATCAAGATATCTGCTCCACTTTAAGGCAGTTATTTGGCTCGTTTTTCAGTTGACTAATTTAACAGGGCTAATAAAATCACCATAGCATCTTCTAAAGTAAGAACGGTATAACGTGTCTTTCCAACGCCTGGCTTCCTGCAAGGGTCCCATATTTTCCGTCGCGCTCTGACTGGGCGCGCACGCTCTAGATGCGCGAGACACCGAAGCGTTGCTGGCTGTATAACACGAGAGCGCGCAATAGTAGAGCGCCGACGGGAGGCCGCGCGAAACGAGAGCGTCACGACACCAGAGGGCACGAAAGAAGAGCGGCGCAACATGAGAGTGCGTATCATTAGAGCGTGCGTCAGGGAGCGCATGTGCGCGCCTTGGAAATGATCAATATTGAACACTTAAAACATGTTTTTATGGAGATGAAATTGGCACTAAGTGAAGTTGCATTTCGAACGCTTGATGTCATTTAATTGGCTTAGTACGCAAAATAAGCTGCCCGAAGGGGGATGAGCGTGTAAACGCAGTGGTCTGTGGTCACACCATTTGAGATTAAATATTTTGCTGAGGTTATTTCTTCTAAAACATTACATTGCCGTGCAGTTGTCATCAAAGCCGCTTATAGAGTGTTCCTTTTAAAATGTTTCACTACTCTCGCTCTGGAGAAAATTCTATTTGTCAATTTTGTCCCCCAGAAAGAACACTTAGGATCACAAATCAATATGGGTGATGGCGATACAAAAAGCGATTTGACGATCAGCTTTTTTGGAGGCATCGAACACCTTAGTTCTTTACTGAGTGTAAGGCAACAGGATCGAGCCTACCGTGACTGCAGAGGTTACATCATTATCTCGTTTAATTCTGGCAAACGTCTAGACAATGTGAACGCGCTAGAAATCAGTCCGGTAGTTCCCATGAATTTACAAGAAATATAAAGCTGCTCTCACATATTTGCAGTGCTGGCGGTCGCGTAACACATACTCCAATGTATAACAACCCAGTTACTCTAGAGCTTTCAAAAAGGGGTTTTCACCAGTTCCCTTTTCAGTGCTCATGCGTATGGCGCGTGACTTGCTCGGTTTCTGAATCGACGAACATGCTTGTGCTGGGCTGAGAAGATGTAGAGAATTCGATAGTGGAACCCTCTGCCCTGGAGAAAAGCACCTTATTGACTGCTTCAGCTGTTCAGCACTCCGTGACAAGCATTTTCACGGGAGCGCGGGAAAAGTATCAAGTTTTCAAATGAAAAGTATCAACTTTTCATTTGACAAACTTCCAGCCACTTGCTAAAGGCGTCAGCTGTTATCATCAACATTTTACCCTCAATGGGACCAGCGAAGTTGATGTGCAGTGTATCCTATGGTTTCTATGGTCGCCATTCCGGGAATCTTGCCTTGGATTGTGCCCATTGGTGCTCATGCCGAATGCTGCATGCCCTTGCCTTGGCTTGAATGTTGTTATCCACTCCAGGCCAACGAACGTAACCTCGAGCAACTTCCTTTATTGTCACCATACCTCGGTGCCCAGCGTGAAGCAAGTCGAGTACTTGAGCTCTCGCTGAACTGGGGTTCACTACACTTGTACCTCTGGTCAAGCAACCGTTGAGTGTCGAAATTTCGTTAGCGATGCTTTTGAAGGACCTGCACTCCTCCTTGTTTAGCTGTCCTAGGCTTCCGTGACGTATGACCTGGTAGACGAGTGTTAGAGCTGTCTTTTTCAGTGAGCGCCAGAATCGTTCTGGACAAATTGTGAATTGGTGAGCAGGCTAACCTAATTACCTCGCCAGGTGAGCAGGGTCCGTTGACACGAGCAGGTAGAGGCAGCCTGCTCAGAGCGTCTGTGTTTTGGTTTGTCCGTCCTTGTCATTTCTCAACTGATAGACGTACGCACTTATTATGATGCGCCATCGTGTGATACGCGGGGATAGGGCTCATGGTATGGTTTTTGATCCTCCAAGTATTTCCAAAATTAGTTGGTGGTCTATGTAGATGGTTACCTGTCGTCAATCGATGTATTCGGGGAAGTAACATACTACATAGACGATTGCCAACCTTTCCTTATCAAGCTGAGTATAGTTTTTTTAAATATTTTGTTTTCCGCAGCCCCTAGTTTTCGTGACGCGAAATAGCAGGGGCTTGTTTTCATCACAGTGCGCATGGACCGTGCCTTCTTTGACTAATTCTTTGAGGTTTTAAAATGCTTCCCGGTGAATGTCTTTCCATAACCGAAGAACATTCTTCTCAAGGAGTTTGTACAGGACTGCTGTGACTGTCGCTCAGTTCTCGAGGAAGTGGTCATAAAATGTAATCAACCCAGAAAGGCTTGCAGCTCTGTTTTCGCTGTCGGCTCTGAAGCATCCATAATTTATTGCACCTTGTCAGCGATTTTGTGTACCCCTGAAGCGTCAATCTTGTGTCCTAGAAATATAGCTCCGGAGACTGAGGACTTGCATCTTTCTTGTTTTAGTTTTTACCGGTGCTGTTTAGCTTGAGTAGCACTCTGTTCCAGGCGTTCTACCGTGTTCTTCTTGGGTCGCTCGATTGATGAGAATGTCATCAAGGTGGACGCTTATTTCGCATATGCCAGTGAGTTACATTTCCATCATCCGCTGGAAAAATCACTGGAGCTGCTGAGATCCAGGACGCAAGTCGCGTCACCCTGTAGAGTCCTTTCATCGCGTTTATTTTAAGTACTGCTGCCGTCTTGTCCGTTATCTTTAGCTGCGGCTATGCCTGGACAAGTCCAATATTGAAAAAATCGTTTTTCCTCTGAGGTTCGACAGCACCTCTCCTGTCGTGGGTAGCGAATAGCTGCCTCTTTTGATGCGGCTTTTACCGCGCTCCTGTACCCGCCACAAAGTCGGATGGCTCCGCTCAATTTTGGAGGAGTATAGTGGGCGAAGCCTATGCAGGTGCTTTGGACTTGCTCAATTGTTCCTTGACTCTGCAACTGTCGGAGCCTCGTCTGTTACCGCAGACCGGACCGCGCGAGAAACCGGCTGAGCTTTGCGAAAAGTTGGAGAAGCTACCTCCTTTCTCAAACACCAATTATACTGGGGCTCTCCTGTATTCACAGATTTCCTTGAGCACATTGAGATGTTGCTGAAGCATTGCCTCCACCTCTGGTGGTGCGGTCTGAAGATGCACCTGGTTGATTCATTCCTCTCGGATGTGAAGCGCGTCGAACCAATCCTGTCTCAAAAGGCAGCAGCCAGATCCTTTCATCACTAGAAGCATGAAGACATAACCTTTTGACTTGAAGCGTAAACGTGGTTGAAGCGACCCAATAAGTTTTAGGCCTTCACCGCTCCAAGTGTAGTGTCCCAAGTCGTCTTTTTGAGCTTGGTTGGATTTTTCAGCCATTTAAATCGGAAAGTTTCTTTGCTGAGTAATGAACATGCAGCACCAGAGGCGACTTTTAACTGAAGTGGCTTACCCTGATTCTAAAGGGAGACATGAAACTTCTGAACGGCACCTGGTGATATTAGCTTCCTCAGTTCGTAGAAGATATATCTAGACAATCACATTGGCTGGCCCACATCAGTCGCTTCTACATTATGGTTAGCTTTCTTGTAACCTGGTCTGCCTTCTTTTTTTCGGCGTGCATGCTTTTTTGATGTGTATAATTTTTTGGAGTAACAGGACCCTGCATTTTTGAATCGGCGTCCCTGTGGGTCATGCTGACCTGTGCATTGATAGCACTGTCAAATGTAGTGTGGAGCAGCGCCTTTGTTAGCTGACCCGGTCTTGTTGATCTGGATGAGTTTTTTATGCTTTGTAGGTGTTTTGATGCACTTCCCGCTTGGAGGGCGACATCTAAGGCACTTGAGAACGTTAAATATTTTCTGCAAACAGGCGTTGCTGCAGAAGCTCGTCGCGGATGCTGTAGAGAAACCTGTCACGCAACATCACGTCGAACGGCAGCTTGGTGTCCCGTTGTAGCGTTGCTGCTTGTCCAGCCATGGCTGCTGCACCGAATGCCTGTTGAGACGTTGTTTGCTGCGATGACGATCGTTGCGCCGTCGGCGGTGCAACACTCGTAGCTGCGAAAGCCAGAATGCCGAAATTACAGTCACCAGCCAGCTGTTTGAGTGCCGCAACGTTCCTGCTGAAAAACTCGTCTGGTAGTTTGTCTCGGCGCTGAAACTTGTACCGGCTATAGAACTCCAATATTTGAGGATCAAAGTGAGCGCCGAGGATTGTCACGAGTTCTTCAAATTCGACGCCCCCTTGTCCTCTGGATGCAACCAAAGTTTGTAAATTTCGTATGTTTCGAAACCGCACAGCTTAGTAGAATGGCTCGTATCTTGTCCTTGGCGCTCATGCCATTCGTTACCAATTACAAACCCAGACGTCCAATCCACGATGCCCATATCTTGCCTGAAAAGGCTTCCATTTTCTCTTGAGTAGACATGGCTCGTGGTCGGAGGTTACAGGCGTCGTAGGCTCTTGAATACTCGTCGGCAATGTCGTATTCGCGTAGTAAGGTGACGCTGCAGCCCGAATTCTCGTTGGTGTATTTTCTACGATATCGTAGTCTGGTTTGAGCCATCAGCCGCTCGCAGTTCAATTAGCTCACGGTCTCAAAGTTCAAGCGCCCGTCCGCAGGCAAAAACAATCTTGTTCTGTTTCTGCTCTAGTGCTGCCGCGCTAGACATCACAGCAAGTAAACAAAGTTAACAAGAAGTCAAAACTTCTTCATTAAAAGTCAAAAATAATTTTTACAGTTGAGAAGAAAATTACGTGTTTAAGCGTGCAGATCAGAAAGGGGTGGAAATGAGAAAAAGGAGAAGGAATAAGTGGTGTAGAAAGGTCAAGCGGAACAAGAAGAGTTCAGGAAACCACTCTTTTTTCACTTAGTGAACCAGAAAATTCAGCGGGATGTCTTTTAAAACCGTGTGGCAGCAAAGAGAGGGACGCATATTGAAACAAATACGCAATGCCACGACGTAAACAGTTTCATAGAAAGCCCTCTCTCCACGCACTATTTATGATAATGGCACAACCCACACCATGCACTGAAGAACTAAAGGCCCTCCTACCCTAGGCACCGCCTAACAAAGAGAACGAACCAAGTTATAAGTGTACCACATTTAAACACGTCCAAGGAGCAATTCATTCACAACAAATTTTTTACATAACCGAACGTATGATTTTAACACCAAATGATGCGTTTTATTGTAAATATTTTCTACCACACTCCTGCCTAAATGTCATTTGGAATCAAACGATCAGCAGCTTTATGTCTGATATGGAGTAGTCAATAGGACAAACCACAGACACTCTAACCGAACATTTATTAAACAGTAACGCGACGTTTTGAGAACATGTTCTCAAAGCGTCGCGTGAACAAAGGACCCAGGTGCACTTGGGTCCTTTGTTCCTGGGTGAATGACGAAAAAAACACGCGTCGCTTCGATGGACTCGCGGATGATTGGGTTCTTCTGATGTCATGCAGTCCCGAGGGCGTAGAGGCTGGGCAGATTGCCCGTATAACCATTCAGGTTCTTTTTTATGCGTTTGGTAAACCAAAACTTAACGAAGAGCCAAATTTACCAATTCTTTCTCAAGGCCAACATGTTGCTGCTTTCGAGGTCGACTGTGTAGCCAATTGGTTCTGCGTGCTCGGGGGGGGAGGGGGGGGGGAGCAAATGCTTTCAGATCTTCATTCCGGACATCGTCCCTTTGTCGCATAAACTTCTGTGAAATTCTTGAATTCACCAACGTACGAGGGCAAGCAATCTCGACAAAATGTAAGGAAGACCAAATATATGCAATTTTCTTGGATAGGCCTATCCTTAGGGAGGGAAATGCGGTGACCAATTGTAAACACGTTCTTAAGAGTCACACAATACAGTATCAACCGAGAAGCGGGAAGGTCTTACAGAGGCGGCTGATGTAGGCCACATAGACCCGATTGAACTGGGAAATCCTGTGCACAGCGGGTGGAAGTCTTGATTTTTCGAGTATCTTAAGAATTACGCGTCGCATACAGCCCTTCTTGTGGAGATCCCATGTTGCGACCTTGATATTCTCTTGGAGACTTCTTTGTGGAGTAGGTGGCAAAGGCGCAACTAAAGAATGCAAAGGCCACCAATGCTTCATGACACCGGGGATGGTGGAAAAAACATCAAAGTCAAATTAATTTGTGAGGTTTGCGTGCAAAACAAACGACCGAAATCTGGCACGCCCCAATTCAGGACTGAGGTTTAATTTAGACCACATTGGGATCTTTTGATGTGATACCGATAGCTCGGTTACACGGCGACTTGTCCGCGATAAGCCTTTGTCAGATTACGGACACCTCGGTCGGGATTCAAACCCGCCTCCTGGGGCTCCGTAGGCCGGCGCTTTGACTCGGAGCCACACAGGCGGCTCCAAACCCCAAGCATGTGTTAGTGTGGGTTGGTGTACTGTAAAAGAGAAGCTCACCCCGCTCCCACCCTGGTTACCTGTAGATCCAGAAAGGGAAAGGAACCGTTCTTTTTGCATTCGACAATAAATTGTATCCACGCATCCACCTAGTTCCGGTGCTTTTGAAAATAATCCACGTCGCTGATTTTAACAGCGCAGAAGTAGTCAAAGTAACGAAGGAAGGTTTTTGCTTTAGGCTCTAGGGTGTGAAGTGCCATGCTTTCGGTGGTCTGCATTGTGACTTTGCCATTTTCACAAAAATGGCTGCCCCCATGTGTGTGAGGCCGATTTGGCTGTAGCACTTCTCGGTAAATAAGATGTATGTACTGTTTAGAGAGACATCTAGAAGTCGGCAGATCTCGTCAAGCGAAAGGCATGTTTTCTTCGGAAGTTTTTATCTGCCCAGAGGGCACTTCTTGGAACAGATACATTGAGGGACGCTGGGATACTGGTGAACGAAGACCAGTGTTGTTCACGTTCCTTAAAAAAACGGAACGAAAGATCGTTCCTTTTTCCTTCTGGTTTTTGGAAAGCGTTCCCGTTACAGGTTCCATCTGTGAAAAAGGAACTTGTTCCCTTTACTGTTAAAAAAAGAAACGTTGCGCTACATATACGCTACATTTCTATTTTGCAAATTGCCATTTTTAATTAACTCGAGGAAACCTTCTTTTTCTCTCATCAAATGGAAACATACAAATTTGAATGCCGTGATGAAAGAGCACAAGGAGAAAAAAAGGAAAATGCAGAAGCGGGGTTTCATTTATTGATATATTCATTTTTAAAAATTCAGCTTTTAACCATGTTCATGTTTGTGGTGGGCGATTGAGAGGAGCAAAATGTTGTGTTACTTCACATTGCACGAGCGTTTTACAACAACCTCACACCTTTCAATCTAACAAAGTCCCTTGTTTGAATTAATCAACAGTTGCTTCTCGATGTTGCTGCCTGCAAGACGAGCAATTGAAGATGGTAGGGCTTTTCGAAGGTCAGTCTTGAACACTACAGGTCCTTCTTCTTGAAGGTTGCATTTTTTTTCAGTGTGAAGCTGTGAGACAAGGGGATAATAAATAAAGGTCAATTTTCGTGTATTTTCAAGTGCCCATTGGTATGAGTAGTAGAAAACATGTACAAACTCGGCCACCTGTCAATCAAATCCCCAAGGGGCGGGGCCAGCCCCGACCAATCACAGAGCCGCAGGCCGGGGACTCTTTCCTCTCTCCCATCCCAGGGACCAATGACAGGGCAGGGGCGTTGGCCAGTTTCCAATCGGAGCTCGCCCGGCTCCCGCCCCCCGAGGTACGCGGTACAGGTGTGAGGTCACGTACCTCAAACCTGCAGACATCAAACCTCAAACCTCAAGCGTGGTTGACCAGGTGTTCACAGCTGTGGTCATCATCTGATAACAACCACGTGATGTCACAGGGTCCGAGCTTCGTCCGACAGAGGGCGCTAGAGGACTTGAATTGCGGCGCTCAGGGCGTCTCAGGTGTGATGTCACAGGGTTCGAGCTGCGTCCGACAGAGGGCGCTCACGTGATGTCGCACAGGGTTTGTGCTGCACCCGAAAGAGGGGCGCTGCGCTCCGGTCACATGACATTCACGTGTTTTGAATTTGAATCGCTGCGAGGGAAATGCCCTTTTATTCGATAAAAAGGCTCAGCTTAGTTGTTCGTGTGTGTGTGTGTGCAATTCATGATAACAACCACGTGATGTCACAGGGTTCGAGCTGCGTCCGAAAGAGGGTGCTCACGTGATGTCACACAGGGTTCGTGCTGCATCCAACAGAGGGCGCTGCGCTGCGGTCACATGATGGTCACGTGACATTATTTGAATCGCTGCGCGGTAGATGCATTTTAATCGCTAAAAAAGGCTCCGCGGGTGGCTGGGAATCGACCTCTCTACCTTGGGCACAGCAGCTCGACACTCTACCCCTGAGCTACGAGCACATTGCTTCCGAGACCGCTTAACTCGTCTTAGTTGTCCGTGTGTGTGTGTGTGCAATTCAGATCACGTGTTTTCCTGCCACTTGGCTTTTGTAATGAGGTTCAAAACAGGATGCGTCATTGCCGCAGGTCATGTGACGATGGTCGTTGACGTAATGCATCGCTGGGCGCTAACGTTGCTCGTCTTCCTATCACGTGATTTCACGCTCGCGCGATTCAAGCGGTGTTCGCGGCCTCGTAGCCTCGTGGCGCCCCCATTACTGTCGCATGTTTACGCAATGTCCTATATATATGTGGTATATGACGACGGCGCACCGTCATTATGGCGGTGACGCTCGCGTCCGTCAAGTCTCTTCTCGCATTCATCATGGGCTCCTTTCTAATTGTCTGCGTGATCACCATCGGCGTCAGCATGTCGCACGCGAGCCTGCACGGAAATTGCACGCTCGAGATGAGTCTGAACAAGGAGATCAAAGTACATCAGTTTCCTGCATCCGTGCTAGCAATACGTGTATGGTCAAAAGAGGGCTATCCGAAAAGAGCCGGTGTAAATTTGGACAGGAATCAGACTGAGGCGCTGAAGCAATGTCTCAATGAGCTGGACGTTCTTGCTCCCCGAAAATATGATCTCGAGTGTGAAGACAGCTGCATCATCAGCGAGTCCATGTACCTTCGAAGATGTCCTCTGAACATCTATCAAATTCGGCGACTGATCGGAGGAAGGAAAGCCTCATTGTACGGAATAAATCTCGATCGTGAAGCTATATTGCTCCTGTCAAAATTTTTGAATAAAAAATGATAAACCTCGCTACGTGTTTGTGTATTGCTGATATGCACAGAGCACACGAGGCTCGACGCGTCGCGTAAAGGACACGAAAATTTGTTTTCTTCATCTCTTTTATTGCTCAAAATCCTTCGCATTAACCCAACTGTTGTGCGAGGAATCGTAGCCCCTCCATTTTACGAGGTATTGCAGATGGGGCGCACGTCGGCGTCTCAAAATCTTCTCCACGATCCAGGTCTTGTTTTCGGCCAGGGAAACGCGCTGCAGTTCTGCCTCGTAAAAGGAGCCGAGAACGGGCTCTTTTCTCACCATATCAACTAGGTGGTAGGTATTGGGCATACCTAATCGAATTCGGTCCACGATAAACACCTCGTCCGTGAACGACTGCTTGTACTTCTTCAAGAGAACGTGACGGTCTCTGGAGATGCGCACATGCTCACCCACGCGAAATTTAGGCATTTTCATGCGACCGGGATCAGGGAACAAGTGAAAGAAAAATTCGGTCTGGTTTTGTGGGGTAACGTCGACCGGCCTAGCGTTCAGTGTCCTGTGGTGGCTAAAATTATAAGATTTGACGATTTCCGGGAGGATTTCAATTAATCGTTTGGTTCGTGCATACTATAAGTACTTTAAACCCGACTCATTATTGTGCGTTGTACGCGTTTCACTGTCGAAGCCTTTTGTTTCGAATTCACGGAATACAATTTAATGTCGTTTTAGATGCGGAGCATCTCTTGCTCGGGTCTATGTCCCGCGGCGTCGTAGTCCACACTCGCACTACGCACACGCAACTCTCCTCCTTCCCTCTCTCCAACAGCTGCGCGTTACTCTCTCCGCTCTCTCTCTTCTACCAGCTGCCTGCACTGCGCGTGCGTTCGCTTGCACTCACACCGCGCGCGCACGCGCAACTCTCCTCCTCTAGTCTCCTCTCCTTCAAGTGTGAAAAAAAAATAAACGGCGAGCGTTTCCAAACTTGGATTGAGCGCGTTGGTAATAGATTCAAAAATATACGAAAGAGTCAGACAAAGAGGACGGACATGACAAACATCTTTCCTGTCCGTCCTCTTTGTCTGCTGACTCTTTCGTATATTTTCGAAGCGTTCCAAGTTTCTCTGCGCGAGCCGCGACGAAGGCTCGAGTAGGGGGTGACGCTAGGGCAGTCGGTGGCGCCATCTCTCCACGTCAGCACGCAACTGACTTCTTTCCTCGGAACCAACATGATGCTCCGCATCACCCCATGGTTCCCCTCGGGAAGATGGTGTAATTTTTCTTTCTCTAGACACGAGAGGATCAATCTTTCGTAAAATTCACGACCACGATCCGTACATAAAGGCTTGCTTTTCCCCATTTTGCGAAAGACAATTTTCAACGCCCTGACAACTTCCTCGCCCGTCTTTCGAGCTATGGAGACGACGGTGAGAAATCGTGAGAACGTATCAATCACAAACAAAATATATCGTTTTCCATTGTTGAATTTGGCAATTTTTTGAATTTCCACTAGGTCAGCTTGATGGACGTCTCGCAGTCCCAAGGATAGCGTTTTGCGGTAATCGCGAGGGCGCTTGGTTTACCTGAACAGCGTATATGCGTCCGATCCTTCTAGAAACTTTTCCGCCGTTCTTCGTCCCGTATGTCGTGCGAGCCTGTTGATTCAACCGAAAGAGGCTGGATGACTTGCTTCGTAGTAGACGGCTTTGATCCCCTTCTTTTGTGACGAAGACATGCTTTCTGGGCGCACCGCTTTGTTGGTCGGTAGTTGCGAGCTTGAAACGCCGTCAGGTTTAGGTGACAATTGATGAGAAAGGAAATCTCGCCTCTCATCCAGGGAGGCTGCCTGTTGTATAGCTCGTAGTGCAGAAGCTCTACAATGCTGGATTCCTCGAGCGGCTCTCCGTGAACCACCAGCGTTCCCTCGGAGGTGTAGGCAATTACCGTGGAAATCGCGCCGAGGAGCGTCTCGACCTTCGCTCGGTGTTGTGGGTGAAAATCGGAAAGAATTTCCTCTTCGTTAAAGTAATCCTTGTCTAGAATTTTCTTCCATGCTCTCTCAACCAGGCGCTGCGAGGCACGAGGCGCGGCGGTAGAAACGGGATCTGCAGGAGCCGGTTCGGTCGGCGATGGGGTCGGTGACCCAGTCCGCTGCTCCGGGGAAGCGGTACGAAGGCGCTTCGGCGAAGTGACCGAAGAAGAAGACGCACCTCGACGAATGGTCGCCCGCGCTTTGAGGGTCCTTCTTTTAAAGCGATGGTGATTCACGATGGTCACTGGCAGGTTCTCTTTGACCAATAACCTCGTGACGGGATCGAAATGAACTGGAACTGGCAATTTCTTTGAGCGTGAAACTAAATAGGAAACCAGGTCCACAATGTTGGATCCCCGTAGAGGTTTTTCGTCGATCGAAATTTCCAAGGTTTGCGGGTCCCAGCCGAGCACCGGCCTCAGTAGAGCCAGAAGCGATCGACCCTTTTGTTTGTAGGTTTTGCTCAAGTAATTGACTATGACGGAAGAGTCGTCCCCACGCTGTTCCTCGCTCGTCTGCGTTGTCCGTTCTTCCCTGATGTGTGTCGGTTTAACCTCGTCCAATGTGTGCGCTACTCTCATTCGACGTGTACGGACGTAACCTTTTGTGTAGCGTTTGAATTATTTTCTTTAGCTTGATGTCATCCGGTTCGTCGTCTTCTTTCAAAATCTCGGGAATGTTCTCTGTGTAAGGTACGAGATGGTACTTTTTCATGCTTCTCAGACTCCGATAGCCTTTGCGATGGCTCTTCCCCCGATCGTTGATATGAGGCCTAGAAGTGCAGGAAGGATCAGGGGTAGGAAACCTCCCTTCAATACCAACGTCTTTCTTACGTTCTTGTGCGTGTCTTTTCGATTTCCCAGTGACCGTATGACGGGTGCAAATCTCTTCACTTTCTTTTTAAAGCTACGGAGAGAGGGAGGTTTCCGGCGCACAGGTTTAAACAAATTTCCCTAATTATTTTCAGATGCTCCTCCTTGGCGTGACGTAGTAGTGATTCCCTTTGCCTACACGATTTGGCTTCCGACAACAGGTGCAATAATCTTGCGTGCTTGATGATGCGGTTCATTAGTGAGACGGACGTGTCGTACACGACTTCCGGACCCTCGTCCGGCAAAATTTTTGCTCTCACACGGAAATTATCGGGACAAGTTTGCGATAGGTCGATCAGAATGTAACTGAACGGCGTTCTACACGCGTCCGAATATATACGCGGTAGAACCTGCCCCCTGTTAACCCCAAAGAACTGTCGGGATAGCATTTGGAGCTGATCGGCAATCCTAACTGAACGGAATATAATTAAGGCCGAAGAATTTAGGCTTATTGTTCTAAAGTACGCGTCTTGGAGGAACATGTTCTGCGTGATGAAAATGACCGAAGCATTATAGTGATGAGCAGCTCCTATAAAATATTCACAAATGTCTTTGGGCTTCGTTCGATTGGCGAGAAAGTCGTCGAATATGATCAGCGAGCTTCTTTCGGGGTCTAAATTTTGCGGGATCTTCTTGGTGAAAATGACCCCGCTCGTCTCCGAAAACCAGCTCTGGGAAACACAAAAACGTAGTAGAGGACGTGAAACTCTTTGTCGAACATTTCTCTTCTAAATCTCAACAATTTGCGAATATACGCGCTTTTGCCCGATTTAGAGGATCCGATCATAGTGATTGACGCCGGCGTTTGGAAACGAAATTTGTCCAGGCCCGAAGACATGTCGGTGACCATGCATGCTACGCTCGTAGACGAGTGAAAAGAAGGCATCGCAGACACGTTTCTAAGTACTCGCGCGAAGCACATTCCCGCGCGGCGGGAGACTCGCGCGGCTTTTGCTTCACGATAAATGCTCACACGCGTCGCAAAAGTGCGTCTGTGGTTGACTCTTTGGTGGACTTGAATCTAAGTGTCCTTGTGTCGGATAAGGAGGGTTCGTTCGTTGTGCTCCCGAAGGGCGAGTTTCGAGATAAGGCAAGGCTGGCTG
>JAZHYW010006030.1:0-13469 GCA_037355805.1 Ixodes ricinus | reverse complement strand
CTCCACCCTGCATGCGCCTGCGAGATATTCCCGGACGACGGTGACCACGGCGAGTTCGCCCGTATCTCGCCGTCGCTGGAGCTAGTCGCCAGCGGGTCGCAGTCCAAATGAACAGCTTCCAACATCTCTTGATAGCAATCACTCTCATCGCTGCTGCGATCAATGACGAACACTTTGACAAGGCGAGCGATGCCGTAGACGTATTAATCACGGACCGCATGCTCGAAACGAGGAAGGTAAACGAGGAAGCTGAAGCTCGAGACGCCAAGAGAGCCAAGTCTTTGAGTGCGTGCAAGGGGACGCCGCGTGGGTGGCTGGTGACGTCACCAGCCTCCCAGCCACGGCGGCCTTTCCGAATGGGGCGGATCCGAGGGACCCGCATATATATCGATTACTCCACAAAACTATTTCGTCATTGTCAAAACAAATTTTGCAGGATTATAGGAACATACAATGGGTCCTAGCAGTATAGTTATCTCATATTTTATTTTTTTGCGTGTCATAACCCGGAAATTTAAACGAAATTTGTGTGCCTATTTCTATGTTTAGATGTGGTCTATGTTGAACCGGCAGCCCATAAACACTAGCCTAGACTAGTGTTTCTGGGCTGCCAACGGAGGAGTTAAGAAAACTATTTTTTAAAACGAATTAGCGGATTTCAATATTGCGTCCGGTGGCGGTCTGTGTCTGTGAAGTCCGTTAGAATGCCGCCACGTCATGAATTCCTAAGAAGATAGTCATTTCGCGGCAGTATGGCTCGCTCGTAGAGTTACTTGTCCTGAATGTGACGGTGAAAAAGGCTAACGCGTTTATTACGTTATATATGTTACCTCTTCATCATCACGTGGGAAGACCCCACGTCAAATATTACGACGTTGTTGTGCCTAAATGTTTCTTAAACGGTCCGGCAAACTTTGCAACTCGCCAAGTTGCCGAAATCGGCCGACTCGAGCGGGCGAATTGAGGCGCAACCAACAGCGCAGTCAAGGCTACGGCGTGGGCGTAGCCAACATTGAGCTAAACGTCATCCCCAGTGCACTTTTTTGCTCGTTTTTATTTCTCCGGGCAAGCGTGACGTCAGCAAGGTTTCCCCTTGGTGCTCAGCGGTGTCCCCTTGATTGGCGTTAGGTGCCTGCGCAGCGCGCGTCTTGGGAGCAGTACAGCCGTCCCGCCGTGTTCCCGCCGTCTCCCGCCTCACAACCGCCGTCGTCGTCGTCTCACCGCTTGCGATCATTGTCTCTCGGAGTTTCGTCCACACTACGGACACTGCGTGCGCAGACACATGCCGCAGTTGTCCAGACGTCGTCGAATGCCGTAGACACCAAAACGTGGCGAAGAGTGCGGTGCAGACGACACTTGCGCCTGGCACATGCCCGCCCCGATCCCGCCCGTCGGAGTGTAGAGGATCACGTGACATCTCTCACCACATGATAGCCATGTTTTTGACGGCCCGAGGTCAATGTTGCCAGACGGAGCCGAAGTTTCGGCCTCGATTTCTGCTCGCGTTTAAAATTATATTTAAAAATATATATCTTACCTTTTGCGAAGCAAATGACGTAGTGTCTTCTGCTAGGGCTCTTTAGTGCTAAATCACTCATTATTGCAAAATCTTCGGAATTGAGCGGAGTTGCCCTTTAAAGCGACGGGTCACGCCATTTTGTTTCAGAACCCCGTAAAGCTGAGGCTGCAGCCAATGCCACAAGCACGAGAGAACGAGGTCGCTGCCTTGAAAAGTCCTTCCACAAAGCGAACACTCGCGCTAGAAATGCACGTATCAAAGGTCGGGTTAGCTCGCGCTTGTAGCTTTGGCTGCAGTCTCAGCTTAAGGGCGAACAGAGTATAGCCATAGCTGTGTGCGCTGCTGCTGAGCGCGTGCTGACGGCGAGCTTCCACAGTTCTTTTGCAACGTGCAATCCACACCATCAAGAGTGCCGGTCTTAACAGCCTATTAATGAGATTTCGCTCTGAGCATGCGCCCTAAACAGCGCCCTCAAAAATGGCGTCCAGCGAATACCCCCTATAGGAAGTATTCACTGGCGGCCATAGCTGTGTGCGCGACTGCTGAGCGCGTGCTGATGGCTAGCTTCCAGGGTTCTTTTGCAACGTGCATTCCACACCTTCAAAATGGCCGGTCTGAGCAGCCTATTAATGGGGGCTCGTTTTGAGCATGCGCTCTAGACAGCATCCACAAATATGGCGCCCAGTGAATACTCCTTATAGTAGCGGCTGGTAGCGGAAATTACTCTGGCGAAACAAGCCTCGAGCCGGAAACAAAAGAACTGGAGCACGCAGATACCAGCAAAACAAATTGTGTTAAAATGTTTAAAGCGCGAACTGAAACACGTACGAAACAAAAAACGCATACGACAAAGACAGGCGCTATACTTGCAGCTGATTTTATTGAAGAAACATTCACTCAGACTGTCGTTCACCGTACCGATAACAGGCCATAAACCGATAACATATATCGGCAGTCTTATATGAAGTCATCTAAACAAGACGCTTCCTCATCCAGCAGAAAATGGGCCGCATGCTCACAATTTTTCACCCGTGTTCTTGATAAAAAAAAGCTTCAACGATAATTCTCTCTTCGTCTTTTCATTCGCTCTTTTAACAAACTTCGTTGACAGTTTGGTTGCCTCATATTTATTCAATAAAACCAGTCGTTAGTAGCGCCTGTCTTTGTGGACTGCGTTTCTTACTTCTTCCGTGTTTCAGTTCGCGCTTTTAGATTTTTAAATGAAATGAACCAACTAGCCCCAAACCAAAGTTTTAAAACAAATTCACTCACCTCTCGGAGTCGTCAACTCGATCGAGCGAGTCCCACGCTGCTGGTCATCAGCCGCAGAACTCGCAAGCGAGCAGTAGTACAGGCGCCGATGTAGGATTTCCGTCGCTATTACAAGCCTCGGAGAATGGTATAACGCACTTGCTCAGCAACATGTAGTCGACTGTCATCGCCACGAGCCGCGAACGAAAGCATGGCCACATGCTTCTGCGCCGGCATTTTATCAGCAGCGGAGCGCCGCTCGCGTGGCCGGTTACCCATCGCCTCCTCGTGGTAGAAATGACGAGAGACGATTTAACATGCGGGCAACCCAATCAAATGCTCTGCATCACCGACTCACCCACAATCTTCAAACAAAAACGCAAATTGGAATGAAACGTTTAAATTAATAGGTTCGCCTCCTATCAACCCTCTCATCCACTCCATTTCCGATCGTCTACATGGCACAAACGCACCAATGCCTCCTCCAGTGTGTACCGAGATACCATGACGAAGAAGGCAAGAGATATCATAGGACGGTGCCCGATGCCGTTTACGTGCTTGTGTCACTCTGTTTTTCTCGGTGACTCAAGCACATTACCCGCGGCGTCCCTTTGGTTCACGACAAGCACTTGAGCGAAGATTGCTTACTTCTACCCCTCTCCCAATTCGCACTCAGCCTCCAAAAATTAGGCTGAACGCTGCAGTCCGAATTTCGGAAATAAAAATCGCGTAAGAATATTTCTTTGTTTCTTAATGAAAAACTGCCCTGAAACTTGAAAACACGTCATCGACAAAAGGTGTTTTGATGGGATCATTTCACTTTACAAAAACTTGCGATATCTGAATTTTGTGAAAGGCCAAAATAACAAGTCGAAGCGCAATTGACGTAAGAATCTTTGAAATAGGCTCCAAACTGGAGTCTAATACCCCATTCACACGGGCGGTATAAAGAGTGGCCGTGTGCTTAAGTTTCTATTATCACCTCTATAGTTTTCACATATACGTAGTATTTTCTTTTGTAATATTATTATTTTATTGTAGTTCGAAGCTGTTGTTGTTTCCCAGACCAAGATACCGTAACTAATTTTAGAGTAAAATAAGCGACAGTATAACTTTTGTTTTAACCAGAAGTATTGGTTTAACCACAATCTCCCGTGGCTTTTGGTCTTTGTGACTAAACAACACGACCGCCTTCTTCTGTTAACCTGTACTGGAGAAGGCCGTTGCTTAGTCACTGAGACCAAAAGGCACGGAAGATTGTCGACGCACTCAAAATAAGAAAGGCAGGCCAGACCTGCGTGAGTCAGGCATCCTTGGCGCTCTTAGATAACGAGATAGAATTTTTAGATCAGGGTGAGGGGTGTGCACTACGTCAGGGAATAGACAACATTTTGTGAAGGTGCCAATAAAAGACTTTGCGATGTGCGATCGCGATTGCTTTTTGAGTAGAGGGTCATTGTTGTTTGTTTTCTTCTTGGTTTCAAGAAAATAAAAACCGTCAGTTGTCATTCAGCGCTCGTGTCGTCCAGTCTTTCTTCGTTCTTGTCAGTCGCGTTGTTTATATTTTGCATATATAGGCAGCGGGTGAACGTGGTATGCGTGGAGGAGGGTGCGTGATCGGACTGCCTGTCGTGTTGCTATTATCTGTGTGTTCTGTTTGTACGTTGGAGTCCATTGTATCGTGCATCCCCGCTTTTCTTTATATTTACATTCTTAATGCCTGATTCACATGGTGCGAATTTAGCTTGCGATTTCGCAACTACGACGCCGTTCTTGCGACACAACGCAGTTGCGGTGCAGGTTGACAAATTCGCGATTCCGTATTTTGCCAAACTTTCCTTGCGACGCCGTTCTTGCGAAGGGACGGACAACCAATAGAACGCGTCTCGTGAAAGACGTCACGGCGGTCAGTAGGCGTAGACTACGGGGGGGCATCGGGGCTCGTTCCCCCCTGGTGAGATCCAGGGGGGGGGGGCAAGCCCCCAGGCCGGGCCATGATCCTTACTGAGGCGCTGTTTACGCGCCATGTAACGAGCTTTAGTAGTGGGATGTAGAATCAGAATAACGCCCACGGTGCCTTTGTTGACAAAATACATGGGAAATGGAATCATAGTGTGCTTTCGTTAGATTCAATCTCCAGTTCTGGCGAAAAGGTAACGTGCAGCAGCACCCCCCCCCCCCAGGAACTTCTCAGCCACCTGCCCCCTCCTTGAAAATGGAAAGTCTACGCCGCTGACGGTGGTCATAGAAACGTGGGAATGAAAAATACGAAAAAGGCGTCATCTACGTCGTCGTCTTCAAAATTCGCTGCGGCGGTAGGGCGGCGGATGTGCTCCTCATGAGTGAATGTTTTTCGCCAGGGGATGTAGTTCGGCATTGAAACGAATTGGCGTTTGCGTACCACGCGAGGGTTGTGGTTGCTTCCTTCGTAAAAATGCAGGCGACAATAATTAAGGCTTGTGTTCGATCACTTTGCGTATGTTACTCATTGCATAGTAGAAACATCCTTTCTTCAAATCTGTTTGGAGATGGCACGAAGGCCTGTCTAGAAACCGAGAAACGATGAACTGCATTTTGTAATTAAAGCTATTTGATAAAAATCGAGTTTCACATTTTCACGGAGTGCCAACAACTATTGATATGTGAACGCGCGAGACGCGAGCCAAGCGAGTGCAAGATAAATCAACGCGGCGCCTTGATGGCTCCTTCCAGTGCTGCGCAGCCATTTTCTTCCGAGGTCCTCGCGGGGCACGCGTGGAGTACATTGGCCCATCTGCCCTGCTTCTGTTGTTTCTGGTATGAAAACACATGTTCGCGTTCCATGAATTCACCAGCGACCGTGGCATGCTTTCAAGTACAGTGTTTTTCAAGCGAGATTTCGTGAGAGCGCTCGTGGTGTGCACGCGCGTTCTCAGCCCAAAACAGCAGTTTAAATTTACTATTTTTCGTCGAAATAGCCTCCGTAAAAACAATTCTGCTCCCAGCTGAGTGCTGCTACCCCCTCCCTCCTTCATTTTGGGATGGTACGAATATGATAAATGCCTGTGCATTTCTCATACAAATCCTGTGACAATTTGGTTTCGTGCATATTTTGTCATTATTTCACCAACATAATTGTTTTGGCTTTCTTTTACATCTGGCAACCTTTTTTTTTGTTTATGCCGTTTCCTTTATCTTTATTTTTGTCATTTTCGCAATCGATAATATTGTTGTGAACAAAAAAGAAAGCTAAACATTTACGTAAGCTTGTTCATGCTGACCTAGACTGAGGAAGTACAGAATGCGTTTTGCACGTTCATGCACACACACGATCTGTGTGTGGTCCAGCGTCGGTCCAGCGTGGCGTTCATTTTATAAAAATCGGCTGATAAAACGCATTTTATGTTAAGTAAAGATACGCTTGGGCATCATAGGCCCAACTAAAACAGGAAAATATCACCTCCCTCTGGGGGATCAGCCGGTACGCTGTCGATTTACTTTGGGCAATACCTACCACAAAAAGTGTCCGCCAGTTTGTCCGTAAAAGAGGCAAAACCCACAACTCATATTATACAAAAATGTTTGACTGATTTACAGGCAACAGGTTCAGTGTGAAAATGAACTAGAGAGGTGACATTAGGCTGGGGTGATCCACGAAGAAATTTTTTATTACTCTCTTCAAATGCTGAAAGATAACAACTAACAAAACGAAAAAGTTGCAATTGCAAAACAAAAAGATAAGTACTGGCTCACCTTCCTGGCGGACATCAGGTAAGAATAAAGAGGAACATAACACGTTGCTGGAGTCTTGGGGTGCACTGGCGCAAAAAGGCAAATATCTGCGTTTTGCGCCGGGTCTGCGAGGCCGCCCACTCAACTACGCACGCCGCCGACGATCCGAGCACCCCGTATCAATGGCCGGACGAATTCGACCCCTACGTGACCCGGAAGCTACAACGCAAGGCACAATGAGAAGGAAACTCACCGTGCCTTCTGTAATAGATTCGCCATAACCACATAACCCCCTACTGCCCACCCCACACTGCAGAGAGGACGAATGCTAAGTTTCTTCGACGTGTATAAACACACTCCCTCTCAACACTACACTACCCTCCAGCACGTTGCCGATCTCCCTGAACCCCATAAATGCGCATACTTCGGAGACTACCCAAATAACTCTCATACACCCAACTTAAGGACTGCGCGTCAGTTCAGGATCTTGCAGAGCGTGCACTGAAAACGCTCGCCCCACTTATCCAACCAAGAAGCTGGGAGGATTGAGTCAGTAATCCAAGGGCGGCAGAGTATAAATTATGGCCACTCCTAGTTAAGCGCATTAAGAACGTACATGGACAAGGAGAACCCCTAATTTCATCTCCCTCCGGTAGCACCGGTCTTGGTACAATACAGATGTTTCACTTTCTCTGTTCAAAGTCCTAGTGGGCCTGACACGCAGGCCCTCTCACACCACAGCGCCCGTCCAAAAGTAGCTAACTCACAGCGGCACAGTATTGTTCTAATGATGGCCTCAGCTCCCTGTTCCAACGGAAAGAGGCCAGACGATCCTCACACACAAAAACTTGAAAACTTTGGGATTTGTCACAATACCCCTGACACTGTTTAGGATTTCAGGCCAGCGCGTTCCCTTTGCCATGACACTGCACCTTCCTTTACAAAGTACCTGCAGTAAAGGCCTCTCACGGCTGTGGCCACTGTGTTGCGTTTTCGGGCAGATTGGTTTAGGTGCCGCGGTCTCAGCCTCGGCAGGTGGAACAACGCGTTCTTCTGCTGTGAGGCCTTCTTGCGCCACTGGTCATCAATAATGTTGCCGAAGCGGTCGACTTTATCAGCATAGGCATCTGGCATGTACAACTTGTTGTCTCGTAGGTAGTTGAGCCGTACACAAGCTGCGAGGAGGACTCCAGTGGTGTAGTCTGGGAGGAGGCCGATTGGCCTGCGGTGGGTGCGGAATCCAGTAGCCAAAATTCCAAATGCGTTCTCCACGCACCTCCTGGAAGTGGGACAAAGACAACACTGTGTTTTTGTAATTTTAATGCAAGTGCGACAATTCTAAAGGTTACCTCGCTCTACACAGTCGATAGTTGAATATCCCAAGATTATCACTGAGGTATCTGCCAGGATAGGTCCTCCGTTGAAATGCCTCGTCTCCGACAAAGACGTATGGGGCGGTAATATGGGAAGATGGCAGCTGATTTGGTGGTGACAAATTCAAGGCACCTTGACTGAAGGCGGTATTAAAGGCGTTATTTACTGGACGCCATATTGGCGGGCATTGTTTGCAACGCGTGCTCACAAAGGACTGCTACGTATTGCTCGCAAAGATGAGCAATCTTGACGGTGTGAAATATACGTTGCAGATGCGTTGTGCAAACTCACTCACAGCACGTGCTCAACAGCAACCGGCGCAAGCTATGGCCGCCAGTGAATATGACCTCTATACGAAGCGTTTGATCATTACGAGACGCCAGCGACTCTTTCATGGCATATGAGCGCCATTAAGGATACGGTAGGTGTTGAATGAGCCGCGTTTTTATTGGTTGTCTTTCCGTACCGTAGTAGCGTCGCTGGTGACGTCACGAAAGATGTTTGACATTTTACGCAGCTCCGATTATTTCATGATTGCAATGAACCTGCCTGTTTGCTGCAACAGCGTCGTCGCAAATGCGAAATCGCAACTAAATTCGCACCATGTGAAACCGTCCTCTTTTCTGCAAGTTGCCAAGAACGATATAATACGTTTTTGTTTACCTTCATGTATTTTGGGCGAAGCACCTTTCATATATACTGATATGTCTCATGCACGATGGATGCAACTGTTGACACGCCAACCTTGAATTGCAGTGCAAGGTCCTGCATTGACGTTCCTGGTGACAGATACCTGAATGAAAACAAAACATTGCTGTGTATATGAATGTCTGGAAGCCGAGAAACTAGTAATCAGTTCTCCCTATAAACCAGTTTAATTGCACCTCGTATCCACTCTAAACGTTGCGGTTTAAAAAGAAGGCCATTCTACCTGAAAGTGATAGCAAGCCGCGCCTGCAACGAAATGGGCTCTCTGACGACATACTGCTTCGTGAGCTTTGTTTCCAGGAGAGCGTGGAGTCTTTTAGAAGTGCTGGGCATCATCCGGTAATATCTTAGAAACTGCTCCGGGTCCTTATGAAGCATAAAAAGGGTCTGCAGAGAAAAAGTATTCCAGAAACCTGCTCGTAGAAAAACACAAGTCGACTTACCGATGAGTAAAGCTCCGATTCTGTGGCTCTGTTTTGCCAGCACGGCCGGAACCACTATCGCCGCGGGTTTCCATCTAGGAGCAGCAGTTTTTTCTTCTGTAGAACTAGGTATTTCTTTTACAGAGCAGCCTGAACTCGTCATCATCTAGAGTAGCGGCCATCATGCTCTATGAAAGACAAGGCGCGCTGCTGCTTGCACTCTTTCAATATGGAACATCGTCCACGTGACGAAGCCACCGGGACAACTGTTCGCCTTGCGCGACATGCCACGCAACGCAAGAACAAGCTTGCTCAAGCAGTCATGAGCTGCGTTTGTCCCGGTGTCCTTGTCGTATTCGTCGTATTCGTTGTTTTCGTCGTTTTCGTTGCTGCGAACGCAGCCGATGCAAATGTCTGAATCAGCCCTAAATATAAGTATAGCGCGTGCACATAAACTTACACGGAAGTATAGTTTTGTTTTCCCGGTGTTTTTTTGGTCTTTTCATGTCAAACTTTCGTTTTTGGAGATTTCGTTCAAAACCGAAACTATGGGCTCCGGAGAGACGGTAACTGGAGCTCTAATCAGTTTTGATCATCTAAGGAAAGCGGCGATGACTACAGAATTGTTCCGCAAGGAAGCAATTTTCAGCTAACTCCGCATGCCTCGACCATGTGACTTATCTGTCCACGAAATCGAGCTTTGTGCGTATCGAGTTTGAAACAGCTCCAGTCGTCTGCTCGGTCAGCAACACAGACTGCATTAAAATTACGAAAATTAAGCAAGCGCTTCTTGAGGCAAGGAGCATTTTAACCCACTGGCCTTACTAAGCAGCTGATACTCGTATTTCAATTCTGGTTTTAGTAGCAATCGAAGTCAATTTGACGAGCGGGTTATGTATTATATTACGTACTATGTCCCACAAAAGCGATATTAGTATATTCTTTGGGATGAAATATGAGCTTAGTTGACTAGCTATTAGGTGAACTGCTGAATAATATTTGACGAGACAGAGAGATACTACTTAAACGTAGCCAAATGGTTCTAGCCGGTAGCACGGATACGAATGCGGACAACCTGAGAGAGAGTCTTCATCGGAGATTCACGCAGAACCTCTCTGCATTGAACTTGACTTCTCAATCCGGAACGGAGAGAAAATTAGTATTTTCTGTGACCGGTCAGCCTGAGCAATGTAGACGTATATTGCTGATGGCTTCGACAGAGGTATAATATAAATATTAGGCGCGATAGATCCTTAATGCCATGACAGCCTTCTAGCTTTGCGAGACGCATCCCCCGCCTTTTGAAAGCAGATAATTTCCCTTATTAATCATATGGAGCGAGCAGGTTTTCCTGAATCAAGTAATTGCAATCAGCCCAGCTCCTTCAGTGGGGTCCAGAGGCTTTTCGGCGAAAAGCAGCCAAGATGAATAGTCAACGCACCGACCGGCGTGGGTGGCTCAAACTTGAAGCTAATCAAACACAGCAAACTCAAGAAAAGCAGCTATCGAACCTTCCCATTCATGACTGCAACATTGGTGTTTCCTCCAGTGAAACACCTCGTCTGTCGTCCTGAATGCATTGTTCTACATCCTTATAAAGAAATCACTTTTCAGTTACCAAGCAGTCGTCACTTTGAATGGCAATTCAGGATTGAACAAGAAATCAAAACGTTTTCCGTGATTTCACCAATCCAAGAAATCGAAAACTGCGCGACCGTGTGTTGTCGAGTAAACGTTCTTTCAAACGTGATGGAAGGAAACAATCACTGAGCTTCCTGCACCTGTCGACCTCTAGAGCAAACTTAGAAATTTTCCGGACCTTCGTCAAATTACATTGTTCGCCACCGCGCCGACAACACCTGTCCGCGAAAGCCACCAGAGACGCGGAGGGGCGCGGAGCGGCGGAGCGACCTGGATAAGCTGGTTTTCCCGCTTGGTGGCGTCCGTTTTGCTGGAGTCGCGAATAGGCGTCGCTGGTGACGTCACGAAAGATGTTTGACGTTTACGCAGCTCCGATTATTTCATGATTGCAATGAACCTGCCTGTTTGCTGCAACAGCGTCGTCGCAAATGCAGAAATCGCAACTAAATTCACCATGTGAAACCGTCCTCTTTTCTGCCAGTTGCCAAGAACGATATAATACGTTTTTGTTCACCTTCATGTATTTTGGGCGAGAGCACCTTTCATATATACTGATATGTCTCATGCACGATGGATGCAACTGGTGACACGCCAACCTTGAAGTGCGGTGCAGCGTCCTGCACTGACGTTCCTGGTGACAGATACCTGAATGAAAAACAAAACATTGCGTGCTGTGTATGGATGTCTGGAAGCCGAGAAACTAGTAATCAGTTCACCCTATAAACCAGTTTAATTGCACCTCGTATCCACTCTAAACGTTGCGGATTAAAAAGAAGGGCCATTCTACCTGAAAGTGATAGCAAGCCAGCTGCCTGCAACGAAATGGGCTCTCTGACGACATGCTGCTTCGTGAGCTTTGTGTCACGAACTTTCTGGAACGTGGACGAAGGGGCCGAAGCACCGCCGAGAGAGACGCCTTGCAGCCTGGTTGAGGGTGGACGAAGACTGACCGGGGCAGCGCGAGCTCCCCGGCCGTTTATTCATGCGGTGATCAATGTTGTTGCCCGCCGAGGCTGGCGGCCATCGACGGGTGGACTGGAGGGGGCGCTACCTACTGGTGACATCCTCCCCCCCGGACCCCGTTGCACTACAAAACAAATAAAACAAACAACACACACGGCCGACACCAACTCGGCGTCTGGTCGCGCCAAGTCCTGGCCGGTCGACGGCGATGGCTACCCCGGCGAGTAGCGGTCAGGTGGCCTTCGCTGCCGCGTTACTCCGCCTGGTCGCTGGTGTCGACGGGCCGGGTGTGGCAACGCCGGGCGCTGCCTGTGCCGGTCGCGCTCCACCAGTGGGTACAGGGACCGAGTTCGTGAGTGGCACCGGTCGAACTGGTGCCACTGGACTGGCGACGCTTGTTGCCTCCGTGGTGGGTGGCCTTTCCACTGGCCGTGACTGGTGGTGTCGTTGGTCCCCCTGCTGGCTGCACTCCCCGAAGTGACGGCCGAGGGCGCAAGCCCGGTCGAGGCGGGCCTGACATGGTCGGCGTGCCGGTGCCGTGGTCCCATCGGGCATGCGGACGAGCAGCGACGAGGCGCTCGCTGGCGATACCCATGTCCGGCAGACCAGGGTGGGCCAGGACGGAAGTTCCTGGCGTAGACCGGCGCTCCCGGCTCCGGCAAAAGCGGACAGCGCCCTCGGTCAGCAGCCAGCTTCTGCTTCCAGCTGCTTCAAGGGCGCAGTGGACCGGAGGTCTGGATGCAAGACGTCCAGGGCGTCTGTGACCATTCGGACCCAGCAGAAGCTCGCAGGGGCGCGGCCCAGCGACCTCGTGGGCGTGGTCCGGCAACTGAAACAGTACCCGGGCCACCTGCGTCCGAAATCCCCGGGCTGGCTCTTCTTGAGCTTGTCCTTGATGGTCTATACCGCCCGCTTTCGGCAGCGCCATTGGACGCGGTGCGTGCAGCGGAACCAGCATCCGGCCGATCCCATTCCTCTGCAGCCACTCCAGGTACGCGGCGCTGGCGAAAGCGGGACCGTTGTCGGACACTGTACCGGCAATCCCTGCGCCGCAGACTTGCCGCGGCGCCGCAGTGGTCGCGGCTCGCCGACGGAGTGGGGGAGCTGGCAGTGCCTCCACCCACTTCGAGGAGGCGTCCGCCTGCACCGGGAAGTAGTGGCCCCTTGAAGGATCCGCATGAGTCCCGCGTGCGGCAGACCGGCTCTGGGTGACCAGGTGATGTCGCAGCCGACGAGGAACGCTCGTTCTCGGCCAGGCCATCGCCTGCGCTGACGCGATGGTCTCGTCCAGGCCCAGGCCTGTGCAGACCGTGTACGCCATCTTGGTCTTCTCCGCATGGGAATGCCGCATGCAGTAACTCCAGGACCTTGGCCCGGAGGCTTTGCGGAATCACCGCACCTGGAACCCCACGGCAGGCAGCCCTGCTCCAAGCTCGGAGCTCTGATGAGTCTTGTGTGGCTGTAGGCCTGGTGACGCAGCTCCTCCCCTCGGGATACTGCCTTGACCACCTGAGACAGGACCCACAGGTCCCCGGCTGGTCGCCTGCGCCACCGCAGTCCTGGTGAAGCACCCCTGGTAGGCACTCCAGCAGGAACACGTCAGCTGGCTCTGGAACAGCAGCAGGCACCTCCGGCAGGGCAGGCGGCTCAGGGGCGTCAGCTTGGAGTCCCCAGGTCCTTCCCAGGGCAGTAGACCAGCTTGTAACTGTAGGCAGCCAGCGTCAGGCCAGCGAACCACGTGGTGAGGCCCGGACTGGAACTGCCTTGTCAGCGCAACAGACCCAGCAGCGGCTTGTGGTTCGTGACCGCCTCGAATTGCCGGCCCCACAGGTACTGGTGGGCCGCCCGACCCCCGAACATGAGCGCCAGGCCTTCCTTGT
>JAZHYW010006028.1:0-46410 GCA_037355805.1 Ixodes ricinus | reverse complement strand
TGTGATTGGTCTGTCAACTTCTGTTGCCTGTTAAACTAAAGCCGATATGCAGGAATCAAAGACTCGACCACGATCTTACATTTAAATATAACGCTTCTTTGAAATGTAAAAGTGATAATTGCATTAACTCTTTTAGATCAACTCTCGTGTTTCGTACCAAGTGGTGATGCTTTCCGAACACGGTACGTAACAGATGGACGAAGTTGCTTCAGTCGAAGCGGGTTACAATCACTTCTTTTGAATCGCAGCGGAAAACGAGGGGGAGGTGTTTGTATTTATGTCAAACAGGATGTCGGATGCAACACCACTCAATGACTTTACCAGGAAATTACAGACGACTAAGCAACCGTAACTGTTAAACACGGACGTCAGCTGCTTTCAGTTGGTGTATCGACCGCCAGCTGGTAACTTTAGCCATTTTTTGTCTTTTTTCTTGAAAGGTATTTTGATCGCATATCGCTTGAATAACCAAATCACTTGTTCTGGGCGGTAATTGACTCTAATGTAAATTCTTCAGAAAACTCTTTCTCTTTCGTCACGACTGAGTAGTACCACTCAGTAGTAGTGGTTTTTGCAATGCGATCAGTGTCCCCCACCCGAATTACCCATTCTACGGCAAGTTGTATCGACGTTTTGTTACCAATATAAATACCATAGTTCGCAGTGCAGGTACCATTAGTAGTGACATAAGCGATCATCATTTACCAATTTTTGTTTGTTTTTCAAACCCGTGAATTATCCCGGGGGGCGTCGATAGAGTATTAACTTTCCAAGCGATAACCGACTGCCAACTACGGTCCTTTCGCAGCACAGTCATTCTGCACAGACTGGACCCTCGTCATCACACCAAGCAATGCGTGAACGAAGCATATGATGATTTTCCCATACACATTTTTAAGATGATATACATCACGCATCGTTTCCATATGAGACGGTGACTACTACAAAAACGAAGAAGAGTAGCCAAGGGTCCACGCCGCCTCTTTTAGCAATGATAAGAAAAAAGAATCGATTATATCAGGCGTATCCCTGTCTCAAAGGACGACAGCAGACCATGCAGTTTTCAAAAAGTATCGCAATCAACTCACATGTGCACTAAAGAAGTCAAAGCAACAGAATATCACAAACGTCTTTTCGCATGACGCCACAAGAAGCGTCCTGAGATTGTTTGGCAGTCGATAAACGAAGTGCTCAAACGCAGCAAGCAGAAGAATTCAATAGATGAACTTCCGCTTTCTGGTGAAAGCGTGTCCGGAATACAACTATCTGAGCTCTCTTAACAGACATTTTACTAACTTGCCTTCTAGCGCGCACAACGAGCATGCTTCCTCGATTTATCTCGCACCGTAGCAGACACCATTTTCCTACAACCGACAGACGAATTGGAAGCGATCCGTGTATTCATGTGGGATTGAACAACAGTAAAAGCCATGACATAGATCGATATACAAATAAAGCCCGTTAAATTCGCAATCGATGTGGTGGCCCACACTTGGTATATATATTTAACTTAGCATTGTCGAGTGGCCAATTTTCCGAATAACATGAAACTTGCAGAAAGTTTCAGTTTTGCATAAAGGTGGAGACAAAAATTCTAGTTACAAATTACAGACCCATCTCGGTTCTTCCAGTCTTTTTCCAAAGGTCTGGAAAAAATTATATTATATCGTTTAGTCGAATTTTTTACCCAGAGCAGAGCGAACTGCAGCTCCCAGTTCGGATTTTCGCAAAGGAAAATTCTACGGAAAGCGACACCGATATCACAGAAAGAAATAATATTACACAATATGGAATGCAAATGGCTGACACTAGGGAATATTTATTTATTGATCTTAGTAAAGCGTTTGATTGATCTGAACTATTCAATCGCTCCTTGATAAACTGTCGTGTTATGGCATTACGTGGCACGCCTTTGATACTTATTCATTCATATTTAGAATATCATAAGCAATGCGTCTCAGTGAATGATCATGTTTCCTCTTTGCAAATCTTGAAGTTTGGCGTGCCGCAAGGCAGCATACTCGGCCCTCTGCTGTTCAATGTGTATATAAATGATCTAGTCAATATTTGCAGCCAAGCACGGTTTATAGCTGTATGCAGACTGACACGAGAAGGCTTCTATCTGCTTCGAATATGGATGAACTTATACCCATGGGGAAACTTAGTTCTGGAAAAGTTTCTTTCGTGGTCAACAATAAATCATGGTCTTGCAACAAACACTCGCAAAGTCTAAGGCAATTCTGTTTAGGACTCTGTAAACAAGCACGTTACCAGTAATTATGCTCTAAAGATTGGAACCGACCAGATTGAAATAGTTAAGCGGCATAAAACGTTAGGTGTCATTTTTTCAGAACATATGCAATGAAATAATCACATCGATTACTTAGTGGAGAAGCTGTCAAAAGTTGTTGGAATAGTATGTCACTGTCGCTCCTTGTTGCCTGTAAATATCAAAATGCAAACTTATCATGCTCTGTTTAGCTCACCAAATTAACTACTGTCATTTTGGTTTGGGGCACAACAATTAAATATAATATTTACAAGCTTTCGATCTTACAAAAGAAAATGCTGTCGTTTTATTGCAAACGTGCCTTACGACATTCATACGGAACCATTATTTCTTCAATTCAATGTCATGAGGATTACCAGTGTATACGAGTACCGTTTGCTATGTTCTTATTTATTTTCGACCGATGAGTTTAATTCTTCTGTGTCTAATGGGCCCACCTGACAACACGTGAATCTTCCATCCCTGTCAGATGCAGAGAGTTCTGGAATGTGCCCTCATTTTCGTACAAATTATGCACTGCAATCTATTGCGCATAACCTGCCTACATTACTTAACAAGTTCATTATAGACCACAATGATATTCACTGTTTAACAAAAAAGGATGTACGCGTTTGTTTTATTTAGCGTCAAAGTGTTGTGTGAGAGTGGTTTGCGCTTAACATGCCTGTAACTGCACGCGTTTTTTATATCAGACAAGGAGCGTAGTGTATGGTAGTTCTTGTTTTTGCTCATGCCATGTAAGTGCAGGGGCACCAGACCCGACAAGCTACCTCATGGAAGCTTTTTGTCTGGCGCCCCGCAGCACAATATTACTGAAATAAATATTACTTACTTACTTGCTTACTTACCTGTGATTGGTCTGTCGGTGCGGTCGCTCCCGTCGTTCCCGAACGTAGCGAAAAGTTCAGCCCGGTTCAACTCCTTGCGCTGCGAACGAACACGCACGAAAACGGCCGCTTGGCGCCTCGTTGCTATGGCAACTCTTCGGTCGAACCGGAGGCATTCGTTCGTGGGCATAGTGGTCAGCTTCGAACGCAAGTGTTTGAACGGGCCTGAGATTGTTTGTGCCCGAGCGCGCCCATCAAAGAGTTGGCAAGCTTGTCGATCTCATTTTTTACAGCAATAGTACTAGGTCTTGAAATTGTACACGATAAAACTAACTCCGCTCACTACTTACTCGGTGAAAGTTTGAACTTTCTATTTGCAGGCATCGACTTTTCCGGCTTTTTTTATACGGGGAGTTCCGCTTGTGTTGAGAGCGCAAGAGAATTAGCAACGAGAGATCATCGTTTTTTTTTTTCGATTTATTTGTTTACAAATTAAGGACTGTCATCAAAGTTAGAAGTGTGATAGAATGGGTTTCTCTCAGGCACGATATTGAATAGTCTCATATCTTGGTGTGCCAAATGCATAAATGGACATGAAATTTGAAATTAGTTTGAATGTTAAGGTAGATTACACAATGTTTGAGGCTTCATGGGACCATTCCGGCGTTCAGCAATCTATTGGCGAGGAGATCTAATTGTATGGGGCGCTACGTCCAGCCTGTTTTCCCAAGATTTTTGTGTTTACCAACACAAGGCATGTGCACTCGGATTATTTACTTCGTCTTTCCCAATTGAGCGGAACGCAAAGATTGGGCAAGACCCGTGGTCAATATTTCACCGCGCTCAGTCGTGAAAGATAAAGTAAAAAGTCCAGGAGCACCGCGCCCGGCGCCGCGTTCGGCTTCCTTGATTGAACATGAGCCCTGGTCTCACGCTGACGCACCGCTCGGCTGCGTGAGCCGAGCACTGCTTCAAAACACGAACGAATCACATATCTTGTGCCGTCCCCACCGGTACAGTTCTCAATTTTGCCACCAGGAGCACGACGGTTGAATCTCCTTCTCAACACTACCATAATCCCCCGATTGAAAATAATTTGCATGGCTTCAGTTACGCTTTAGTGCACATTACAGAGTGTTTTTCTCAAATTTCAGTTGAGTCGCTTAATATATATACAACGTAGATGTAAAATTATAAAAAAAAAGAACTGAGTAGCACAATAAAGAAGTTATGATATGCAAAGAATAGGATTTCGTATTTCTTTTCTCTTTTGTGAAACCTATTCCTCTCTGTAACGCGACCGACCCTGGGGGTAAAAATATAAATAAATGAATACACCGACTCCCGCATGCCTGCCAAAACGTTCAATCTTCTAAAAGTTTCTCACAAGACGTTGTTAAACTTTCAAAACAACCCCCGTCCTTGTTTGACCGACTTGATCCCGCCGATACACAACCACATCTCTACAGCGTGCGCGAGCAGCGCTTTAGCGCATTGCTTCTCAAGAGTCTCACATGGAGGTAACCCTGTCGAAAAGAAGGCATCGCTGTCGGGACGATTTTTCGCCCTCATCGTCAAGCCTAAGTCATAGGAAGCGCGTCGCTCCGTCCACGAGCGCCGCGAACCTTGAGTCGCTACTAACAAAACTCTATAAAAGGAAATGGCTCGAAGTGCGCGTGCGCAGATCAAGCGGATGTTCGGAGGCAGAAAACAGCGCGTGGCGCTACATGAGCAACGAAAGCTTCGGCCCCTCCCCCCCCCCTCTCTAACCTCTTTCTCGTACCGTTTCGTTGCTTCGATAACAGTACACTTGAGTTGAAAACGCCCAGGACTCCGACGCGTGTGCGTGTTCCTTTTCGCTGCTTGCGGGTAGTGGCGAGCCATGGAGCTGCTCGGGTACTACATTCTGCCAAACTGGATGATTGTGGTTTTGTCGGCTTTCACCCTGCTGTACATGTAAGATTTTTTTTTTTCTGGTGTTGTAAAAGTGCATCATTTTGCGACTACGTTTGGCCGTTCTGTCATCCATTCTCATGACGGTACGTTTGTTTCCTTTCCCGCCCTATCAATTTCTTTGTGGTCTTGTTTTTTATAAACCAGAAACCAAATTTTCTGCAGGCGCGTCAACGTTGTTGTTTGAACGTGTTATTTGCATGACAGCATCGAATGTTATCACATGCGACATTTATGAGTTTACATCTTGACTAGCATTGTGCATGAAACAGACGGCAAGATGCTATGGCAAGATGCGTGCTTTTGATGAACTAGGTGAGTTCCGTTTCTTTGAGTATTCACCAGATGGAGTTGCGTGTCCGTTAACCGTCTAGGGTCATCGTCGTCCTCGCTTTTCCACATTCTCTCTCTAGATAGGCGGAAAGGCAATCGATTTGTAAGAAAACGATCCGCAGCCATGTTGTCTCAGCCACGAAATTCGTTACAAAAAACACCTAAGCAATTTTTTTTTTTTTTTAGTTTGCTAATTTTATTTTTAGTTGTTTTGCTAGGAGCAACTTTGTGTTCGTAGGCAAGAATCAGGAACCTGAATAATTGTATCCTGAGGATAGTGAGTTCTTTTGATAACCAAAGTGACACCTTTAATTCAGCTTGGCGTGTCGCAGAGGGCTTAATTAAGTACACATTCAATAACAATATACCGGGATGTCTCAACGCCGGCTAAAATAATAAAAAAACACTTTTAATAAAAATATAATTTCTTGGGAGTAATGTTATTGACTGTGATGGATGTGAGGTAGAAAGTGTAAAGTGATCATTATGGAATTGATTACCTAAAATCAATTATTCGGTTCTTCAAGTATTCAAATCAGCTGACACATTAGGATTAGAATTTTTCCACTCTGACTTTCTCTTGCCCAACATAACGAACCCCTATGAGCTGATATTTTTAAGAGCGTCTAAGCTTTATGTAGTGAGCTGATATCCTTTGGCAGAAGCGACGAATTCACGTTTGTACCTCTAGTCTTCACTAAAAATAGTAAATGACAACTTTCAAAACGGCATCTTAGAAACATAACAACGAAGGGTTGACATGTGTTTTGCACTTACGTTATTTATTTATTTTTGACAGGTATTTGTCTCGAAACAAGAACTACTGGAAAGACCAAAACATTGTACACCAAAAGCTTTCCCTGTCTTTCGTACCATTGTTGAAGTTTCTGTCCAAGGTGTGTATAAAGCTTGAACATCTGCTTTTGTGCACACCAGTCACAGTTCTGCTTTTGGTCGGCGCACGCATGTCTCGCTTTCACTTGATGTAAGCTAGTGTAGTAATTCTGATTTATCTGATTGTTTGGTCTGAGCTATAAACAGAGGTCATAAGGTCGAATAGTTGCCAGGTTCTGCAGAAACTGTATCGGTACTGTCCTTGCAATCGGGGCACTTCATCAAAATTAAGGACAAAATATACATAAGAAAAAATATCATCCTTAGGTGCTGCCGCATTTAACATCCCAGTATTAGACGATATGTCTGAAACCTATATGCTCCACTTCAAATAATTTGTAAGGGAAAAGCTGCCTTCATTAGGCCAACCAGACTAATAACCGCTTAAAGTACCTAGCGTGAAACGTACAGGGTGGTCCCCATCAAAAGATGAAATCCACTTGATATGGTAAAACACTTGTATAAGTGTTTGCTAGCTGATTCAAGCAAGAGTTAATATGGTTTTATAAAAAAACGATATTGCACGCAAACTTGGCGGATATTGAAAAGCTGCTGAGACAAAACTTTGATATGCACTAGATTATTACAGCGAGGAACAAAGATAAACATTCTCGAAACGTTTCTTATGAAGAATTCCTTTTCTTGAAGTGAATAGCTTTTAAACGGACGCCGTGGTTCATACTGATCAGTGCCATGACAACAAAGGTCAGTTTAGCGCAAACGACTAAACGAATATTCATCGTGCATTGTGCAAATTACGTGACACCTGGCCAGAGTCTTCTCTTTTGCTTGTAAAAATTACTGTTCCTCGTATCTGTTTCGCGCTTTGATACACTTTAAGCATCACTGGCGTACTAACGTCGCCTATAAGTGAAAACTTAATTTGTTGCACATGCCCTGCCCTTTTGATATACCCACACTGAAGCGTAGGTTCGCGATCACGCCTACTAAAATTAATGGTCAATTAGAAAACCAAATATTTGTTCGTTCTTCGAAGGGATTTTAAGGATTTATTAACATTCAGTAAAAATAAGTGAAGTCCTGCAGGGATGGTAAAGTTCAGTCAATACGCCGTTCTAACAATGCCATATATTTTACAGTCACGCCACGAGATCGATTTGGAGATGACCCAAACGTATGGGAAACTGTTCGGGTAAATAACCTTTGAGTTACAAATAGTGCTCATATGTTCAATAAAAATTCAAACTAAGTATGGCTGAAACATTTCATTCCAGTGCGTTTGAAGGACCACAGCCATCGCTCATCGTTGCTGAACCAGATATTGTGAAGCTTGTTCTCGTCAAAGACTTCCCATTGCTTCCAGACAGAAGAGTACGTGGCACATGTTATGTTGTCGTATGTAAAGCTGTCGCTTAGTTTGAAATTGCGTATTAAGGCAGATGCAGTTCACTGATCCAAAAACATTTTTACCAAGCAAATTCACTCGTAAAATTTAAATACTTGTTGGAACGTTATAGAAGGGACTTGTATAGTGTTTACAAAAATCAGCCAGTTACTTTGAAAAGTAAACTAAGTTCATGGATCTAAAGCAGGTAATCCTTCGTGGCGTTAACAAAACAGTAGCTACTAGGATGATCGACGATTTGGGCATACTAGTGCAGGCACTGTTTCTGACGGAGCAGTCATGTTCCTACGAATCATTGCTTGAGGTATTCAGCTTGTATTGTTCACAGAAACAGGAAAACTTTAAAAGAATACTTTTTTGTTGTAAGTTCGTTACTTTAAGAAAAGTAAAACAGAATTAAAGCGAAATCAGGATGAACTCACAAGATATATTGTTCTTGTCCTAGCGTTTTGTTTTTGTGTGTGTGCAAACATTTAGAATCATATGTTGACGAGCCATTCCTGACTAAGCCTTCAGTCGATCCTGGCTGCTCGAGCGTTTACCTCTCTCTATGCTTCATTCCATCATAAGTCAAAGAGCGTAGCCAGAATCCACGAGTGCACCAACAGATGCACACAGACTTAAAGAACAAAGACATCGGCGCGCACTCCGTGGTTGATTGGAGTATTCGGTGATGACATACGAAGGAAAGGTGACGAACACCTTGACGCGCTCTAAGGTTGCGAAGTACAGTGAAGAATTTGCTCTTATATCCCGTCGTCTATTTCTTTGTGTGAAAGCAGTGCAAGCAGTACACCAATCGCCTGTCTTTCAGCGCTTCGACTTGAATGATCCCATTCTAGATAATATGATGAGTCAGGCTCCTGCTCAACAATGGCGAAGAATTCGACCGGCTGCCAGCCCTGCCTTTGCAACCGGAAGATTACGCAAGGTGTGCTGCCTACACCATGATTGTCATTAAGTATTTTATTATTATTATTATTAATCTTATTAGTGTTTGGGTGTGCTAGTACTAAGATCGAAAGGTCGTTCCCTAAGCACCAAATAAAGCCGATTCTTGATTATTATTATTATTATTATTATTATTATTATTTTCCTACGTGCTTTTTTTTTCGTCCTTTGTGCTGTTTTTTCTTTTAACGCTTTTCGTGCTTTTGTTATTTTTGTGTTTTTTTATGCTTTTTTGTGTTTTTATAGTTCGACTTTCTGTCTTACATTGTGGAATCACGATAACGGTATTTTGAATTTTTTTATGGGCGTCATCATACAAGCCCTCTGCAGGCTTTGATATGCCCGTATTTATTACTTGAATTCCAATGTGTGTGAAAATAAAAATGTATTATTATTATTATATTATTATTATTATTATTATTATTATTATTATTATTATTATTATTATTATTATACTTAAATCGCATTCTAGCTTTTCATTACATATGACTTCACATATCCCTATGTGCATTGTATCGTTAAGATGAATGAGCTGATCCAAGAATGTGCCAAGGTTTCCTGTGAACATCTGCAAGAAGCAGCTAGGAATGAAGAAGAGCTGGACGCCAAGCAGTAAGTGTCGCTCACACTCATCAATTAAACACATAAATAACAATTCGGGAAACTCGACTATTCCTTAAGTTTTGCTTCCAACAAAAGCCCACGTTTGTCCTAATATGCCAGACATGTTCCCACCTAGTTCTAGTTATATTCGGTTCTGTACATTAATTTAAATCTGAATGAATAATAATACGTATTGTTATTAACGCTGAAGTCCCTACGTTTTCGCCATTCATACCCCTACGGATGCGCAGTTGGCGGGTTGGACTCCCGGCCGGGGTGTCCGCAATCTGACGGAGCCTTATTGCAGGGAAGGCGCCGTGTAACCTAGACTTCAGCTCCACGTTAAAAGATTTCCACGAAGTCGGCATTAATCCTTTGTTTTTCGCTGGGGCGTGTCCGATGCAATTCATTGGTTTGGCATGTAAAACCCACCAATTTGACGTGTTTCATATTACTGACTGCTAGAAACTAATATATCTGTTTAAATAAACTGGAATATATGTCAACTTTTCTTTTTTGCATTTGTAAGTTATTATGGAATTACAAATGTGTGCGTTTCAATTTCGCTTTGTCCTTCGCAGCTACCTACGCTAGGTGGAGAGTCGATGATAATATTTTAGTATTTAAATATGTATGTTTTGCTAAAATGCAAACCTCTTGATTTTTTTTGATTTGTTTTTTACCTTTGCAGGAATATAAGCTTTGGCTGATATTAACGTCGACCCTAAATTTCGTAAACTTTTCCGTTTCATCAATGTTTCATCACCTTTACCTTTGAGATTAGGTGGCGTGATGACTCCGAATCAATGTGACACATTTCGTTAAATACACACGTCTTTTCTTGTGCTTTTTATAAGCGAAAAATGAGCATGTGAGCAAAAAGCGAAGCCAATGCGAGCTGGGGTAAGTTAAAGGTGGACTAAAGACGTTTCTGAGATCGTCTGTTCTCGGAGATAACTCATTCTGCGGGACCTTACGCCCAGAAATCGAAAAATTATGCTCGTGCCACATCTATTTCCCTATTAAAAATAGGAACGAAGTTCTAGCTCCGTCCCTTTCTAGCTAGAACTTCGATCACATCTTTAGTGGGGAAATAGACGTCGCACAAGCATAATTTTTGGATTTATAGGATGTTTGGAGCACGTAAGGAAGGTTATCACCAAGAACAGACTATCAGGAACAGACTATCTCAAAACGTCTTTACTGACCTTTAAGTAAGACCTAAAAAGCGTAAACACCGGTCAAAAGACGGGGAGAAATAAGAAAACGGTAAGAACAATGGTCTTTATTTTCGTAATATCCGACTGTTCCGTTTTAGGTTTCGCACAGCGTTTAATCAGCCGCTCTTATCGCGCAATTTACAGTTCTATTTAGAATACCAAATATTATCCATACCGTGCACATAAATTTTGGAGCGGTGTGCCGAATAAGAGTGTCATTTTTTCTTAGGATACATTCTGGTTCTTACAGTAATTCTTGTAGCGAGTAGTCTATCTGTAATAAGGCAGAGCGTAATGATAACAGACAGAAGGACCCGAAGAACTGATTAGGATGTTTCTGGACTTACGCATTTTGTGTGGTTGGGGCTATACGACACGGGGAACTCTTAGATCATCTCGCGATTGCTGCTGCATACTGGAAGGTGCCTCCATCATTGCTACAAATTTTATCAAAGTGGCGATAGGCTTTTAATACAGAAGATTGTTCGTGATTTCCTTCGGCTTTTCTATCTTGTTACAAATTATTATTTTCACTCTCCATTTTTTGATCGCACTTCGTCACTGAACGCTGGGTTTTGTGAGCCACAGTACACAACGAAACACAAGCCAGGCTGAGCAAGTCCACAACTATAAGGAGAGCCACATCGTAAAAACTGGGAGCGGAACTTTCTTTTTTAATGTAAAGTGCGCATCTTGTTTTGTAGTATTTCCTGCACCATCTTCAAATACTGTGCTACCAATATTCAAAAAATATGCACCCTTAATAGGGCCTCATCGCCCCCTCCCAATCCTGCAGACTCTAACACGCAAGTCAAACCAGACTCGTACGTAACATGTTATACATCCAACACGCTACATGTATCAAGTTAATTTTATTTTTTGTAACGAAGTGATGATCTCGTAACTTATTGAGAGAAAGAACCAGTAGAGCACTTTCGTTTCTTTTTAATAGAGTAACTAATAAAGGTATTACGTTTCTTCTGGAGGGAGACGTGTTCAACACAATTTCCCAGCGTGATATTCACCCCAGCTCGCACCTGCGACTTTCACGGCAAAATGCACCAGATAGACAATAAAAAAATGCGCACAAAGTATCACAGTATAGCAAGAATTACGCTGCACATATTTATCAAACTCAGAATTGATGAATGGTCCTCTCCTTCCGCCTTTAATACAGGGTGTCGAACCGGTCATTATTTCGGTTCGGTTCGGGTTCGGGTTCAGTAGCATTGCATTATTTTCCGGTTCGGTTTCGGTTTAGGGTAGCACACATAATATAACTCCGGTTACCGGTTTTAATAAGCGCGTAACCGGTTCGAACCGGTTTCTAATTCGACCTTTGAATATTGACCGAGCACTTCCTGCAGCCTTTTCTGAGCACGTGATACTTGCAATAGACCCATCCTAATACTACTCCCTCTTCAAGCAGATATAAAAACTTTGCTCCGTGACGTGCGCAAAAGACACCACTGATGCGGCACGGCTATTACTTGCATATTAGTGTTCTAAGTGAACTATAAATAAGCGATGGGCTCTCTATTTTTGTGTGTGTGTGTCTTTTGCACACGCAGCTGTGCAGTATTTCAAACTCTGCCAGAAGAGGGCGTATTTTTGGGATGGGTCCATAGACCTTTCCAAAAACGAGCTTCTGGCCGGTGTCAATTAGTGTTCGGGCGTATAGCGCGTGCTTTGCTCGTTTTCCGAAGCGACAAACACGCACGTGCTAGGCTGTGAAGATCACACGCTGGGCTGTGATCTTGTAAACAGTAAAAGCTCTCTAGCTAGATTGCTTGCTCTTGACATGTTTTGGGTTGTTTTGCTCTGCACACTGGTGTTTTTTTATACATGCTACCTGTTTTTGGCACCCAGTAAGATGTCACAGCTATGACCAAGAGTGACTGACAGGGGAACGAAAGGAAACAAATGTGCCGTAAAACACAGAAACAGGGACGTCGAGTGCGCAGTTGGGGTAGTTTATCGTATCCCGTTAGGCTGTGGTCGTGTATACATCGGCCAGACTGGCCGATGTTTCAATGACCGGGCGCGGGAACACGCACCTATAATGAAATGTGACTACATCTTGGCAGAGCTTCGGGTTCCGGCGAAAAAAGCTGTTCTAAAGATCTCGTGGCGATGCGAAAACCCGGTCTGAGGGACTCAGACCAAGTCATTTGTACCTCTCAGCCACCGAACAATGTTCCGGTAATGCCATCACAGCGAACAACGTTTCTCGAATGCTCAGTTGAAGACGATGAAAGAGGACTTAAAAAAAAAGAGAAAATGGTTGAACAGGCGACATGTTGGCCTTGCTAGTCTGACAAACCTACAAAAAATAATAAACAGACACATTTCCTTTCCCCTTCCCCCTTCCTCCTCCCCCTGGCCTCCTTCCAGGGCGCGGCGCGTCGGCGAATCATAGCCGAGTAACGTTGCCTCAAACAACTGATGTTTTCCTTCTTCTTCTTTTTTTTTTTTGGTTTGTAGAGTAACACTTTGAGCACGTTGACGAAACGATTGTTTTTCATTGAAATGCACCACCGGCGACCCTACAAACTGTACTGCCGATGCAGCGCGGTACTTGTCCCCCCTTCCTTCAGGGTGTCGCTGCACTGAAGCGGAAGGTCACGTGGTGCGCTCTCGGTGTTCGATTGGCTAAATGGCTCATCGACTGCAACTACGGTCCATCTTGAGGTCAAACATTCGCGGACGCGTACGACCTCCGTGCCTACAGTGGCGCAATCCGCTCCGACAATCGGACATTTCGTAGCCAAGCGGCCAAGCGGTGCTTTGAAATCGCCGCCACTGCTACCGCGCCGCCAAGGCTCAATCCAAGAAACAAAGGAAGGTTGAAGCTCTCCCGACGATGATGCATTTTTTTATTACGTATGCAGTAAAAACGAAATGTAAAAATATCTCACAGTATGTAGGATTAGTCTTGGCAACATAAAAAAATATACGCCTGCAACTTTTCTCATTTAGACCAATTATTGACCCAACTGGCCCTGAACCGTTTTCGTTGAACCGGTAACCGCCAAATCAGATTATGGTTTTGTTCCGGTTCGGGTTCAATATAAAGCGTTCGATTTCGGTTTCGGTTTTGTTCCGGTTTGGTCAAAAATAACGGTTTTGATCCGGTTTTCGGTTCGGGTTCGGGTTCGGTTCGACACCCTGCTTTAATAGACAAACACAAAGAGGCTCGTTCCGTCAACCCCATGAAATATCCTCTTTCATTCTTTGTTTTTCTTTTCTGTCTAGCAGTCAAAAGATTCTACACTTGAATGCAGTAAAAGTGCTTCACAGTATAAGCACCTGCACAGCTCTTACTGGTTGAAGATTGACGAGTGAAATGTTGGTTTTAAACTTATTTTTCAGTGTCGTAAAACTTTTTTCTTCGACATATATCTATGTTTGAGAAACAAAGAATCTTGATAGAGTCACTGCTTTCAAACATATCACGAAACAGTTCTGATTTGATCTCAAACGATAACAAACATGGCTGCTGGCGATTGCACCGAGCAGTCGCGTTGGGGTCTGGTAAATCATTAAACCACTGCAGCTACTTTAATTAGTGGCAAATCTTACCACGGTCTATGAAAGGATATGTGAAAAAGCGCTGACTCAAGAAGTTCTAGGAAAAATGTATCGGTCTGCATAAATGAATGCTTGCTGCATACCTCACTATTAAGCGTCGGCAATAAAGGGTGTTTTTCAACACCGTCGTCCCAGGTGCTACAGAAGTCCGAATCCCTATTCACCAACTTATTTCTCTGGCGTCACGCATCTGCGGTGGCGCCGCTGTCGGCACTGCGCATGCGCAGATGCTTCGCCTCACGCGATTCTGGTTTCTGCGCACGCGCAATGCCCACCCTCGGTGTGGGCAAGCGCAGGCTTGTTTGTAAACAGTGTTGTTGGTGCATACCGAGAAAGTGTGCAATCTTGACTAAAAAAGAATGCACTTCGTCATTCTTCCATGCAGAGCGCAGGTTCGTCTCGTTTTGCAAGGGTTCCGGTGACGTCAGAAAGCCGAGCTATAATTGGTTCTGATTGCAAGGATAGTGGGTAGACCTCAAGGCAGCTTGCTTTGAGGTCTACCCACTATCCTTTAATCACAGCCAATCAGTGCTCGGCGTTTGCCTTGAGGTCTACCCACTATACTTTGATCAGAGCCAATCAGAGCTCGGCGTTCTGTCGTCACCGCAACCCCTGCAAGAGGGGACGACATTTTTGTACGTCGTCAGGGCGCAGTCACTTGGCTAAAGGATCACGTGACCACGTACGTGCCCCCTCCCCTATCCTCCTGTTTTTATTTTCACCGAGTTCTCTCCTCTCACATAATAAAAAATACGTTAAAAAAAAAAGAAAACAGTACAGAGGAGAGAGGCATACAGGACGGGGAGGATACGCCCTGTTCTGAGTGCCTCTCTTCTCTGTCCTCGTTGTTTTTTTGTTTGTTTTTTTGTTGTTGTTGTTGTTGTTTTTTTTTGCGTATTTTGTATTATGTGTTAGAACCAATAAGCCCAACTCGTAGACTTAATACAGTTTATCTTAATGACCGTCGTTTGGCCAGTCGTGGAAAACCGACCACAGGAACACTTTTGTCACGCAAATCGCAAATACTCTTCTTTAAATAGATTTTTGTGCGTAAATACGCAGCCTTAGCCACGAGTGTTCCCTCCTATCAAAAGCTCCAGTCTAAAACGTAAATACGCTATTATTTCAGGTACTTTGGTCATTATACTCTGGACGTCATTGCCAAGTGTGCTTTTGGAACGAAGCTTGACTCGCACTCAAACCAGACCAACGAATTTGTCACAAGAGCGAGCCAGGCATTCCAAATGAGCGTTAATCTTCCGTTACTTCTTATGTGTGAGTATACGAAGACAGTTCACAACTTAGTGCGGAACTAATTTCCTGGCGTTACTTTTCAGTTTATATTTTCGGAATATTTCCTTTCTTGATGAAGCTCATGAAAATAAAACTGTTCAGCTCGGAGAGATTTTCTTACTTCAAGGATGTGTGTGCAAACATGATGAAATCAAGACGCGAGTCTGGTGTTGTGAGTATATTTCCATGCACGCTCGGCTTTTGACATATTCACCTCTGCAGAGCGCAAGTTCGTTTGCTTCTTTTGCAGCACACCGAGCTCTGCTTGACTCTGATTGGCGGATAACGGGTAGACTTCAAGGCAGCTTGCTTTGAGGTCTACCCACTATCATTCAATCGGAGCCAATCAGAGCTCGGTGTTCTGACGTCACCGCAACCCTTGCAAAAGAACCAGAAGAACTTGTACTCCGCACAGTCACTGGCAGCTTCAGAAAAACGCCTTGTAGGTAAGAAAACCTAAAGGCTGAATGTTGCCCGTCACTAAACGAGGTGACCGTAGGGTGCAGGTTGGACACGACTGTGGCGTCAGCGTTCGGCAGGGGCTCGGGTTCTCACTGATTGGACACAAGTTCCGACCGAGCGCTAACGCAGCTCTCGTGTCCAATCTGCGGTCGCCTCTCTGAGTGACGCAGGCAAATTCACCACTTAGGCTTTCTTATCTATACTTCGTTTCACCTTATGTCCGAGCGCGGACGATGTTATGAGCCGAAGGGCCAATCAAACAGCACGAAAAGTGCAACGTCATGGCGCGCTCTCTGCGCTTGATAGGACTAGCCGGAGGAGCAGCACGCACAGAGAGACGGCGAATACAGGCTAGTCCTATCAACTGCAGCGAAAGAGGCACAACGCCATGACGTTGTGCCTCTTTCGCTTTTTGATTGGCCCTTCGGCTCATAACATCGGCCGCGCTCAGACCTAAGCTGAAACGAAGTATAGAAGGCGTTGTTCAGAAACACGTAATATACTCACGCTCTTGCGTCGCTATTTGTTCTTCAGCGTTCTTATCGGCTAATTGTCCAATCTGATTGGCTGTTGGGCGATAATAAGACGATCGGGACTCATCACGCCCCGCGTTTATTATTAGCTGTCAGTGATTATAGACGTCTGCAAGTACGGCCTGGCTGGGCTGGTGTGGTAGATCGTCTGATTGTCAAGCATTGCTGGGGCCGTGGCTACGCCTCAGCAATGCTTGCCTATCAGACGATCTACCCACATCAGCATGCAGCAAGATTGCGCAGCCCAGAAGCCGTACATGAAAACGTCTGTCCCTACAAATATTCTGATCAGAGAACAGTGACGTAGCCAGGGTGCAAGCTGCCATGTTTTCCAAGGTCAATCGTTAGACCGCGTTCGAAATACTTCCGTTTGTTGGCACCCGTGAAATTCCTGCACAATGACAGACGAAAACCGCAAGGTCATGGGCACACTTTAAGCATTTGGTTGGAGTAGAAAAAACATACCCTCAGTAAAAGGTGATGAGCGCGGTGACGTTGCACTTTCAACGCTGTTTCATTGGCTCGTCGGCTCCTAGCCTTGGCCGCGCTGAAACGTTCCGGCCTTCTAATAATTGGCAGGCGAATTTCGAAAAGGGTCTATTGTAAGCGCCACGCACATTGTTTACTTCACTTTAGCCAAATATTTCAAGCGTTTCTTTTCTTTCTTTACCGTTTTAGATGCACCACGATTTTCTTCAGCTTATGATGGATGCCCAAACGACGTCGCTTTCGGATGGCAGTGACCCCGGAGATGCTGAAAATGATGTGTACAGTTTGGGCGTGGATGAGAAATCCAACGTAGCAACACAAAGAAAAAGTATGTATATGAACTTGAGTGAAACTGTCCGTAAAGACGACGCTTCGTGTGGCACCATACTTTCGCGTGATACTTATATACGTATAAAATGTGTGCCTTTTTATTAATCAAATCGTATGTCATTGCATTTGTCACTGCGCCTTATGATTGTCAATGTACTACTTGCAGCTCTTACTGAAATGGAGGCGATGGCACAATGTGTCATATTCTTACTCGCTGGCCAAGACACAACCTCGTCGGTGATTGCGTATACAGTCTACCTTCTGGCATTGCATCCGGATGTGCAAGAGAAGCTGAGACGCGAAGTTGATGAGTGCTTCGAACAATACGTGAGGCTCCCGCTAGTCTTCTCAAGTTAAACGTTGCGCTCAACAAATGAGGTTCGGCGAATTGTTGACAGTCGCTGATTTGACTCAAATTTCGCTCAATACATTAAGAGACAGAACTATTAATCCCAAATTAAAAGTCACAATAATTTTTTACGAACTTATTAGTTTCAGATTTGGTTTGATAGGCTGAGAGGCTCTACTGGCAACACGTAAAATGTGACGTCAGAGGGGAAGCCGAAGAATCCAATCCAATCCAATGTTGTAGAAAGGGGCAATAGAGGCAGTACACTTTTTTCCCAACGGCTTACAAGAAGTTTGACGGTGCGAAATGTATGCTGGTCAAGCTCACGCCATAACAAACAAACAAAAAACATGTGCAATTTGTTTTCTTTAGACTGCCTGCTTAACTTGCAGGTTATACAACCTGTGACGTTACTCCAATGGCGAGCGCGGGAAATTTTCAATGTTGGTTTTGGCATCACCTTTATTGGCGGTTTTCTCAATAGATACTTTGAACTTAGAGATAATACCATGGCGGAAAGCGTAAGGCCTGTCTACTCCGAAGATATGCTTAACCTGAATAACTCGAAACGCCACCAAAGCTCCCCTTCAACTTTCTCGGTGAGCGTGCCAGTATTACATGCATTGCTTTGTTTATCGACCTGTATGACTTTCTTTGTTTTACAGGGTCCCGAACCAACTCTCGACGTTGTGTCGAAACTAGACTACCTCAACTGCGTCATCTCAGAAAGCTTGAGGCTGTATCCACCCGCGGTTCGGTATGTTTGCTGCTAGCGCTCTCGTTTTGGTCGTTTTGCTTTCCAGTGTGTAGGTACATACTAACGCTTAATATATAAAAATGTGTTCCTATATTCAGTCTGGAAAGATCGCCTGTTGAAGATTACGTCATGACGGACACGGGAATCAAATTGCCAAAAAACTGTGTGATCATCATTCCCATTTATGCGATGCACTACGACCCCAGCAACTTTGAAGATCCCTACAAGTTCGATCCAGAAAGGTATCCAACTATTTGCTCTCATTTCACTTTGGACACCCATATGTTCAGGCTATCAGACAGATAGAGAAAGAATATCGAGTGATTCATCATTGAGCGGCGTAAAGGCCCTGGATTATTGCGCCTATATGGTATAACCAGTATTCTTTAAGTGTACACTTATATACAGATTTTTTTTTTTTTTTGCTAAGGAAAATAGTTTTAAGAAAAGCACCTTGGAAATTTAGAAATTATTCCTTCGGGATAACGCTACCGTCCGCGGCGGGCGTCCAAGACAGTGTAAAATCGATTAGCAAATCAATTACCTCAAACCTACTATTTAAGTTGACTAAAGTAGAAGTTTGGGCTAGTTGGTATTTCATGATTAAAGATTAAAACAGCACAAGGACACGGACAAGAACAAGAAGGTAGACGAACAAGGCGCCTTCTTCGTCTACCTTCTTGTTCTTGTCCGTGTCCTTGCGCTGTTTTAATCTTAAACTACTATTTAACTTTTTAAATTATAATCTTAGTTGGCACATTCAAGTTAGAGATATGTTGCCCGTCATCAAAATTTGACATAGCAGTCGGAACTCAGACAACAAGATTCTGCTCTGCTATCGCTATATACTATAGCTCAGTATTGAACACTAGAAGATATACGAGATTACTCCTTCACGACGTAATTTTCGCTTCGAGTCGCAACCGCACTTACAACTGGAGGGCACATTTTATGCGGGCTTTCAGGCGGCCTTGCAGTATCTCAAACTGTCCTTAGTGATTGTGACTGTGTCACACTCTTTATGTACTATCGTGGACACTGTTAGCTATAACACGGCAGCGGCGGCCGTCCCGTACCCCCAGCGCCCCATAGCAGGCGCCGTCCGAAACTCCGCGCATACGCCGTGTGGCGGACTCGCTCTTCCCGTTTGCGAGCACACCCTCGCTTTGTCGTCTGCTAGGCGCAGAGCAGGCGATGCCACAGTGCTGCTCGTCTGGTACCCTTGCCATAGCGAACTGGTCTCAAACTCATTTTCAACCGGCGATTTTTATTGGGGCAGATTGCAGAGTCATTAGGGCACTACCCCTGTTTAAGTTTTTTTTTTTTGCTTTTTCAGAAACAGGCGTGCGCAATGCATTTTTACCAATATGCGTTCGCAAACCAGTATGAGCGCAGCAGGTGTGATACAGAAATAGATTGTTATACTCCGTTTCACCTTAAGTCCGACCGCAGCGTACGCTACAAAACGACAGAGCCAATCAAATAGCGGCAAAAGTGCAACGTCACGGAGTGCATCACCGGGGGACACAATAAGGTGCAAAAAGTGCGCTTGTTGTCGCTGCTTGGTTGGTCCTATCGTCTCGTAGCGTCCGCTGCGCTTAGACCTAAAGTGAAACGGAGTATAACTGCAAGTTTGTCCCATAAAAAAGTTTATCTACCGTGATGTTACATTTAGTGGCGATGATTATCCTTAGCCAGCGGAGTCAGGGAATCAACCGTGGGTACCTCTTAAGCGGTGGTTCGCTGAACCGTGTTCAGCGAAAATTGGCGAGCGCTGTGGCGTCGTCTGCTCTGTGCCTAGCAGACGACAAAGCGAGGGTGTGCTCGCAGGCGGGAAGAGCGAGTCCGCCACACGGCGCATGCGCGGAGTTTCGGACGGCGCCTGCTATGCGGCGCTGGGGGTACGGGACGGCCGCCGCTGCCGTGTTATAGCTAACAGTGTCCACGATAGTACGTATACGACAACACCCACCACACCCTTCGGTGCCTATACGTATTCCCCGGGTGCAGCCAATTCCGTTCCGATGGTGCCAAAGTCCCGTCTAGCTATGCGCAAGGGTGCAAATATAAGTATGATGAGGCATGTCAGCAATGCAGGCGTCCTTGATTCAGAAGCGTACAGCCCAAAGAAAAGTGTCACACGAAATATAAACGCGTGTTGTATACATGGGTATGCCTCGCAAACATATGATTATTTCAGCCTACAAAATGAAGAAACAAAAATTACACCATCTTCCCGAGGGGAACCATGGGGTGATGCGGAGCATCGTGTTGTTTCCGAGGAAAGAGTCAGTTGCGTGCTGACGTCGAGAGATGGCGCCACCGACTGCCCTAGCGTCACCCTCTACGCTAGCCTTCGTCGCGGCTCGCGGCAGAGAAACTTGGAACGCTCGCCGTTTATTTTTTTTCACACTTGAAGGAGAGGAGACTAGAGGAGGAGAGTTGCGCGTGCGCGCGCGGTGTGAGGAGAAGCGAACGCACGCGCAGTGCACGCAGCTGGTAGAGAGCGAGCGGAGAGAGTAACGCGCAGCTGTTGGAGAGAGGAAGGAGGAGAGTTGCGCGTGCGTAGTGCGAGTGCGGACTACGACGCCAAGGCCGCAGGACATAGGCCCGAGCAAGAGATGCTCCGCATCTAAAAATATAGTCGAGGCGCATAGCACGCGACGTTACTTGCCATGCTCAATAGTCAATACTGCATTTTACGCAGCGTATCACGTAAGGCCAGTTCTGACATGCAGCGAAGCGCTGATGTAGCGCTACTCACGTGTCGTCAGCTGCTTATCGTCTGCCATGAGTAACAGTTTTGACGGTGCGATACAAAGCTGGTGAACGCCCCCGTCAGCACGCGCTTAGCGCGAGGTCAGCGCTATGCTTGTAGCGCTCCGCTGCATCTGTGAAGAGACCTTCGATAAGGGTATTCACTGGTCGCCATATTTGTCGGTACTGTTCAGAGCGCACGCTCAGAACGAGCCCACATTAATAGGCTGCTAAGACCGGCAATCCTGATGGTGTGGAATGCACATTGCAAATGAACCGTGGAAGCTCGCCCTCAGCACGCGCTCAGCAGTCGCGGACACAACTATGGCCGCCAGTGAATACTTCCTATAGCGAGTTTTCGTAGACCGCGTTTCCTCTCCGCTAAGCCCTCCGCAACGAAGAAGCCGCTACTGCGCATGCGCGGCGATAGCCTTGGCTTTACAGTTCCGTGCATCGTAGCGGGTTGCGGAGAGCGTTGCAGGACAGCGAAAACGATCTACAAAAACTCCCTATTGTGCTCTGTGTTACGTACAGATGAGTTATGAGGAAAACAATACGAACAATTCATTTTCCCAATTTTCAGTAGGACCGCCGACTTATACGTAGTGCAGTTGTTTCGGTACTTCCTCCCTCCAAATAATATCAAACCTCACGTCCTAAATAGAACAAAGTTTCATGAGAACTCGGATCGTGACATCGCTAGCGTATTATTGAATCGAGCATTTTGTCTGGCCCTAGCTGGAAGTGCGCTCCAGCGCGCACCGGTCCTGTGCCAACACAGATTGCTTTTCTTTTCTTTTTTTTTCGTCTGTGTGGAGTTTGCTTTAAATTATTCTCGTGTGTTCAAAAGACACCCAAATTTTCTTTTTCCTTCGAAAATTATGCACTAGAATGCTGTAAAATAAGAGAGTGGACGCTGTATTATGAAGATATCGTCAGAGTCTCATTTACCGTGTTTTGGTGAACTTAAGAAGAAAGTAACAAAATAATTGTGCTATGCACATTATTCCACGGTGTTCTTTTCTATTTTGTTTAATATTTATAAATTTGATGGGTCTGGTTCCGTATACAAGCACTGTGTTTCCTTGTGGGTCAGGAACATTGAATGTATATTCTTGCCGAAATAAATAGTTTACAGTGGTCTGTGCTTAGGCTAATTCAATCAAGGTGAATTAAAGCGCGAGAGAGAAAGAAAGAAAGAGAGAGAAAGTGAAGGATTTCCTCAAGCCGCAAAACAGCTTCCACTAACCAAAAAGCTTGAAGATGTTTTTGCTATCTCAGTCATATTTGGAAACATGCGGCAGGGTATAACTTATTCATTATTATTTTTGCCGCTTTAACGAAATTGCCTCTTACTACTGTTGTTCTTTTTTTTCTTTTTTTTTTTTTTTGGAAGGGGGGGGTGGGGGGAGTGGTAGTTGTTAGGGTTTTGTTCGGGCGAAATCTGCTGTTCGCATGCGAAAACCTACGTTATCGCGGAAAAAGAGTGATAGCGCTGCCGCGCGCTTGGGGCGATGGCGATGGAGAGTGAGTGATAGCGCTGCCACTTAACTCTCCCTTCCTCTCGCCCCCCCCCCTCTTTTTTTTTAACGGTTATTTTATATGAGCGTTTCAAATATGAAATCAGCCGTCGCGACAAAATTTTTAACCTGTGTATGTGTGTGTGTTGTGTTTTTCCTTGAAACTTGAGTATAGGTTTAGCGAAGAAAACCGAGGATGCATTCGACCGTACTCATACCTGCCTTTTGGAGCCGGTCCCAGGAACTGTGTCGGCATGAGGTTCGCCCTGCAGACGATCAAGCTTTGTCTCCTACATGCCATCCACAGCGTGCAGTTCGTTCGCACACCCAGAACCAAAGTAAGCCGCCTGAACTTTAGTTCATGTTATTCCAGCCACTTGATAGGTTGCGAAATCGTTACCATATAGTCTGTTGCAGGTTTCGAGCAGCAGAACAAGCTCCGCCCACAAAGACCTCCTCTTTTTTTCACTTTAGTAGAGGGAACGTTGAAGAGAAGGCCGATGGAGAGGAGGAAACTGCCAATCATGGCGAGAGGAAATCTTTCTAGGAGGGTCTTGTCCTGCTATTCTAAACCTGCCACAGGCTAAGCTTTGCAGCAAAAGTAAATCATTTCAAGCTATAGCAACAAATTACCCTCGAGTGAAAAAGTACATTGCGTACAAAAGTTTACCTAATGATTTTCAATTTCGGGACTGTAGTCAAACTTTGGATTAAATGTCTATGTAGGCCTGTGGTTGCCATTATACCGGATGATTCAAGGGGAGGCCAGGCTCTTTAAATCGACCGCAAAATTCGGTTTCTTAACCTATCGCGCTACGATTTTGTGCAGCGTTGCCCACAGATGGTGCATTTCTTTTTGTAAAATCTGCAAAGAGCGAGCTTACCTGAGGAAAGTAAAGAAAGAAAAAGGCTTAGCTCCTATGGAAACGCCGCGACGCCACCGGTCTTCAAACAACATGGCGCCGTTTCGCACGGGAGACAAGAGATGGCGCAAGCGGTCGCGACGCCAACTGCCGCCAACGAACGAGCATACGACGCCGAGAGCCGGCGTCTTTAGCAGACAAGCAGCTGCAGTTCCTTGTTACCGCTCCTGTTTTTGTTTCTGCGACTGTCGCCGCCTGCGGAACGCGCGCCGCTTTTGTGTCCTAAAGATCGTCTGCTAAAGACGCTGACTCTCGGCGCCGTATGCTCGTTCGTTGGCGCAGAGCCTCTGCGTTGGCAGCGTTCGTTGCGCCATCTCTTGTCTCCCGTGCGAAACGGCACTGTGTTGTTTGAAGACCGGTGGCGTCGCTGCGTTTCCATAGAAGCTAAGCCTTTTTCTTTCTTTACTTTTTCCTCAGGTAAGTTCGCTCTTTGCAAATTTTACACACAAAAAAATGCACCATCTGTGGGCAACGCTGCACAAAGTCGTAACGCGATAGGTGAGGAAACCGAATTTTGCGGTCGATTTAAAGAGCCTGGCCTCCCCACTGATCTCAATGACAATTGCTGGATCGCGTTTGCCCGCTCCGCGAATGCGGTCACTGGCGGCCATCTTTTTGGTAGAGTTATATCACCTCTAGCCAAGATACAGCTGCTGAAGCCACCTGGCAGCCACCATCATCCATCTATGGCAGACGGCGTTTTGGCAGTTGTGGTGGCAGGCTGCCTTCAAAATAGCGTGGGTGATATTCCGTGATTGATTGAAATTGTTTGACAAAACATGTTTTTAAACCCGGCGTGAACGGTAGCCCGCTCTTTGAGGACCCGGTGAAAGTTTCACGCAATCGCGCAGCACCGGGGAAAAACATTACAGCACGCATCGAAAGTCGCATCAAAAAGCATCGAAAGCAGACGCCGGTACGTAGTCTGCTTTCGATGCGAGCTGCGCTGCTTTCCCCGGTGCTGCGCTTTCGTAGAACCTTCGCCGGGTCCTCAAAGACGAGGCTACCGTTCACGCCGGGTTTCAAGAATCTGCTTCGTCGAACAACTTCAATCAAGCACGAAATATCACCCACGGTACAGTGTACTAGATCTACGGCTATTTTATGGCAGCCTGCCGCCATTGCGCTGTCCGCCATATTACTATGATGGCTAGAGATGATATAACTCTACCAAAAAGATGGTCGACCGTGGCCGCATTCCCGTCCATAGGCGGTGCTGGTCAAACGCGATCCAGCAATTGTCATTGAGATCAGTGGGGCTCCCTGAATCACCCAGTAGTATACCGGGGTTCCGTAGTTTCGGATAAAACCCGGAAAATTCGAAAAACGTACCCGCCGGTAATCTTTTTTGTCAATTCAACGACATCACACCGGTAAACTCTTTTGTCAATTCAACGATATCACACACAAACAGACATATACTTACACACGCGCACAGACGCATCCATGCACACACACACACACACACACACCACGAAAGAATATGAGAAACTTTACATCTCTCCGTAAGCCTTAAGGGATACTGAACCGAAATTTGAAATTTTCAAATTTCGTTCGGAAATGGGTCAAGCATGACGTGTAATAACCGTAATTCATAATCGCAGGTTTGTATTTTGAACGATTGGCTATATTTTTCGTTCCAAACGGTGCACTCGAGCGAGCGCTCGAAGAGAAGCGAACGGAGGGCGCGATGCGTCATGGGATATCCGGCGCAAACAAAAACAGAAAGAAAAGATTCCCCGCATTCGTGACGTAGCAAGGCTGGCGGGATTATGAGCTTTGCCCTTGGTGGCGTTGTCAGCGTTGTGGTGGTGTCAATAGCGTCATCGCGTTACAACCGAGCCGTTCGAAGTACCCGTGGGGTGACGAGCGTGTGGCTGGCCCAAGGAGCACGTAGCTTCCACAGCACTGTCAGCTTAGGGCTGAACAGGGTGGGGAAAGCAACTTTTGTCCGAGTTTTGAGCGACTGGCTAATCTTCTAGGGGAGAATGGCTGCATCCGGCTACACAAACGAGGGTCCGAGAAAGAGGAGAGTCCACCCTTTCCGTCTTCTTGGACTGTTTGGTTCAATTCGCGATTTGTGAGTTGGGGAGGAAAGCTAAGAAGGAAAATGTTGAAATGCCAAAGAGCGGCGCTGCGCCAGAGGAATCTGCTACGTCACGACTACGTAGCAGATTCCACAACGTTGCTAGACTACCTCCCAAATAGGCTCCGCATGCATCCACCAGGTGCACATTGGAAGATCGTTTATTTAGCTTTAAAATTAGTTTTCTTGTGCCTTTCAACGGAAGACTGGTGTTTTTGAGGTTAGGTGCAACATGCAACACATTCAAGCTAGAAAATGAGCGCTGAAATTTCGTTTCCTCTCACCTTTAACGGTGGTTTTGATGAGAGGTCGGAAGTCTCATTTCTCCTTAGGGAAAACTGGTCAGTGTGTCTTTATTTCTGGGTCACGATTGGAGTCGACTACTCCAGTTTCAAGTTCAGCTTATGCCATCTCTGCTTTCCTCTGAGGAGGACGCGGTGTTTTTATGTCATTAGAAGCAATGATGCCGTGAAATTCCTAGTAAATATTGCTCACCGTGAAGTTTAGATTCTCCGTTTTGGGGTTTTGTGTGTGGATTTTATTTATTTTGATTCGTAATTGTGAAAATTAAAAATTAAACACCGATGAATTCCGATTATCACGAAACTTGGAACGTAATCAAATTTGTATTCCGAGAAGCGCCGAATTGAAAATTAAAATATAAAACACCACTCACATTTCATAAAAACAAAACAAAAAAAACAAAAAACAAAATATTTCACCCTCAGTTTTCACCGCGAGAATGCCCTTTAATAAGCTCTGCTCGTAGATATAACAAAAACAATCAGGGAGCTACAGTTCGTGTTCAAAACGGGCCTGCTGTTGGCTGTATAAGCCCTAAAACGTAATATGATTGCATAAAAAGTATGTTTTTTTACGTGTGCAAACGATGTATTTGTCGATGTGAGTCTGCGAATATGACCGCCGTTTCAATGAGACACTGGTTCTTCTGTTATAGTGAGCACTTCCTATCCCTAACTGTATATTCGGCAAAACATTAGTCGTGGCTCACTAAATATTAGTATAATAAAAAAAAATCCGAATATCTAAATTAGTAATGCTGTTTTTGTTGTTGTTTTCGTTTTGTTGTTTTGTTTTGTTTTGTTGTTTTGTTGTTGTTGTTTTATGCTCCCCCCCCCCCCCCCCCCCCCCTGTAATTGACGATTTATATGAGCCCACCTTTGCAGACCTTCGTTTTAACTACGGTTTGTCCAGAGATGTAAAGCCCTCTATCCTCTCTATCCTGGGAAAACAGGCGCCATTCATTGTTGTGAAACATGAAGGTGCTCTGCATAGATGTGATTGTCAGCGACAATTTAAGGGGTTGCTGAACCAAACATTTAGGGGATTCAACCGCTCGTCACTCAATGGGCAAATTTCGCTACACAAAACTGAGTTTCAGGAATGCACGATAGTATTTATTATTTTGAGGGTTACTTATGATAACGTAATGAAGGTTGTACGGCCCTTGGATCTTTCTTTCAGAGTGCTAGAGAGTTTTAATAAAATCCAGAAATATGAACGTTTTGACTGTTTTTAGCGCGTTCTTGAGGCATTTTTGAAAATACAATTATTTAGAAGACAAACGTGACAAAACGCTTGGCCGTACGTACTAGGGGTGCCTCTAACCTTAATTTTAAGACCAAGACGAGAAAGCAAATTATTGTTGTATTTGCGTATTTGTGTAAATAAAATCACCCTGTTAATTTTATTTCCAACTTGTTAAACGAGATGGCGACACTAGTGCTATACTCCGTTTCACCTTATGTTGTACCACAGCGAAGGCTAAAAGCGCGAGCTCATGGCGTTGGCAGCTGCCAATAATGTGCGAGAGCTCGTGCCGCCGAGATGTGCCCTAGAGCAAGGAGCTCGCGCCTGTAGGCTCTCCTACGGTACATCGTAAGGTGAAATAGAGTATAAATGCCTCAAACCGGAGATTTTCTTGCTGTTGCTGTTGTTGTTTTTCTCTCGAGCTCGAATTCGACCGCGATGTCTCGTTGCTCGTGGATCGGTCGCACCTGTAGCGAAAGCTCACGCTGTAAAGCTCACTGATCGTGGATTCAATCCACCGCCTCTGCCCGTTTCAATCTGGATGAGCATCGTACCGGCGTGCTGTCATGTATCACTATTGCTTGATGCACGTTACAGTCGTCAGACAAGCAGCGGTATACTGCACTGTCTTTCATCTCGAACGAAGACACCAGATGCCCTCAGAGCTCGCTAACTTCCCGCTGTACAAACATAGACCCAACAGAATTACAATTGATGGCTCCATTGGTCGGCACTTTTTGAACGTTGCAAAAAAGTGCAACTAGTCATCAGCAGACTCGTGGCGAAAGGCCTGATCAGGCTCTGAAGGCGATACTTTTGTTGATTCTATTTTTTGTATGTGCTATGTTAGCGCGCGTAGTCAAACGCTTGCATGCGCTACAAGCGTGGCTCCTAAGCACCCTAAGATCGTGCAGGGTTGAACAGAGATATCCTAATATGTAGGGTGCCTCAATGTCCTTCTGCTTAGGGTGATGCCACCCTTTGTAGTACCGGATGCCGACAGCACGCGCTTACGGGTAAAATACAAATAAAGTGACGAAAACAAAATGTCGCCTAGCACAGACAGCGCCAGAATGCGTGCCAGAACACGCTCTTTCACGCGTTTTCTGAGCAAAAAAAAAAAAAGAAAAATAAAAGTGTGGAACAAAATGGCCAGAGGTCTCCACCCTAAGCAAAGCGCACATGAAGGCACCCTACTAATATGTATTTGTAAATATTAAAAAAAATAGTTAAATGAGTTGCAAAGAAGGCTAAAATACTTATTCCGAACAACATTTATTTTATGAAACATTATTTCCGATATTTTCATTCTCTGTAGACCTTGTTTGGTGGCTAGTAGATATGAAAAACAAAAAAAGAAGCATGATTTCGATTATTTTGAACAATTACAATATATTTTCTTAACCAACAAACAGGTGCTTACTTCTGAGATGCAAATTAAATTTTGACGTTAACGTTTTAACGCCCGAAACAATTTCTTTTTTTTTTTTTGTAAATTTAACACTTTCTGTTTTGCGGATTACTAAGAAAACTAAACGGGCCATCAATAGGTAGAAAATAAGTTTCTGCCCAAAGTGAGGCGTATGTTTCTTTTTTTTCTCTCTTCATCTTTCTAATTTTAGGCAAAATCAAATGAACCTCTAAATAACTTTAGTGTCTTCATAAGTAACCTCGGGAGTTCACTATGTTATTGCGCTTTCAACTATGCTTTCAACCGTGATCTTACTTTGTCACGGTTGAACGAAGCGGTGCTACCTTATCTGTCTGGAAAGAAATTGGGGTGATAGATAGTCTGCATCAACGGGCGACTTGTCTCCCAGCTGTAGGTGAGCAATTTAGCCAGTGCAGTACAACCGGTAGCCTGGGGTCTTTAACGTACGACCGCACGCCGGTACGATGCTCGTCCAGATCGAAACGGGCGGGGGTGGGGATTGAACCCAGGATCCCTGGGTTCAATCCCGGAGATCCTGGGATTGAACCAGCGCGAGCTTTCGCTCCACATGCTCCGAGCTGGTGTGCTCTAGCCCACTCGGCCACCGATACTTTCGTTTTCTTCTTTTTATTGCACTTGGCCACCGATCCCTCTTTTATCTGTCTGGACTAGGGCTGGGCGTCGATTAAAAATTTTAACCCGATTAATCGCCACCCTTTAATCGATTAATTAATCGATTAATCGGTTGCGTTGATTTTTATAAATAATATATTAAGAAGAATGCAACAACTCGTCTTGCCTTTGAAGACTTACTTTACTCTCTGTTACATGGCGCAAAGGACATTTAGAATTGAGGATACATATATAGTTCAACGATTCAAAGGCTCACATATTTTTGCTCCAGCTCCGAAGACAAAGAAGTTTGTCCACATTCTCCGACAGGAAGACAAGAAGTCAGGGCTTGGGCGATGCTTTCTTCTTTTTCAGAGAAAGGGGCCTCGATGAGAAGGCGTTGATTGTTTTCTGCGTTTTGGCGGATGGTCCTTGCTGCAGCGGCGTACATGGGTGCTTCGCTCGTAGGTGATACTGAAGCGAACTTACGCTTCCACTGTACGAAAACGGCTTTTTGAAGATGATGCAGTGGACTTCCTTCGAGTTAAAAACTTCACCGCTGGAGTTTACGTTAAACCCAAACTTTCCAGCGTTGAACTCGTCTATTTTTACGGGCCGAATACTGGAACAAGTAACCATGGCGTCAATGGCGTTGTTAGCTTCCCAGCTTGTTTTTCTGCTTGTTTGTCTTGCCTGGGCAGGATGTGTAATAGATCCTCAACACGTGAAGTTTCGCGGTCGCGCGGGGATCAATTGCGGGCCCGGCTTGTTCGTCTGGCCTCGGCAGAACTGTAATGTATATCCTCGAACACGTGACGCTTCGCGAGCGCGAGAATTGAACCTTGCTCATAGCACCTGGCTGGGAACGGAACACCGCTCGGGACAGAACGACCGGATACACGCCCGCAGCGTTTTCCTTAGAAGGGGGGGGGGGAGGCATGAGTCACCCCTAGTTCGGGCAGGTCGTCCAGGATAGAGCCATGCGTGCGTCCAGTTGACTTCTTTTTGAGTACCGATTAAAAAACCGATTAACCGGTTAAAAAGTTTGATCGCGATTAAAGCCTTAATCGATTAATCGGAAGGTTAATCGATCAATTGCCCAGCCCTAGTCTGGACTAAAGCCGTTCGATGTGTTTGCGTTTGTCTTGCAAGTGGCGTCAAATGCGCCAGTGCACGAGGCCCGTGTCTCGAGCGGCCCTTGGAAGCAGCCCTTGGAAGCGAATGGCAGCGGAGAACCCGCTCCACGCACGTGTCTTGCGCGTTTCCACAACAATCGTTGGCGGTACTTGTAAGCGTGAATTTTATCAAATTAATTTAGTCTGCACCTTTAGTCTGCACTAGGGTGCCTACATGTCTGTCTGTCTCAGGGTGAAGACATCCATTGTTGCACTGAATGTGTCAGCGCGTGACGCTCTCGTGCACTCGCTGCGTGACCTGGGCGCTAAAATGGCGTCTACGCATTAGCCAAAGCTACGCGCTCGAGCTGAGTGACACCGGATTGCGCACACTTCAAAATGCATAAAAAAAACGATTGGGCGTAAATATGGCTGAGATGTCACCACTCAAGCAAAAGCGCGCCCTTGTATGAAGGCACTCTAGTCTGCACTTGCCGGCAGCGCCTTCAACTTATGAAATTTACGAGGATAACTCGAGTGCAATATGGCTCTGTGTATTTGAGTGGTTCTTTTTCGCTGACAGGCAGACAGACGGAAAGTGTCCTTTCTTGTCATACCCGTTGCCAATCTTGTCAGCTGCTATGCACTTGGCGCGCGATTGTGAACGAGTAGTTGAGCCGCGCCACTTGCTTGGACACAGAACTCCTTGGTACAGTTCACGGGTGGGGAACGGTTGCTTCTTGTTGCTTTTGACTCGACGCGCAGAAGTGTGGACCTCTTCGACGAGGTCCACACCTCTGGACGTGCAGAATTGTGGACCTCGCCACTAAATGAGCTATGCTTAGGGTCGGCACTCCGTTCCCCAATATTGCTGTGGGCGCCGCCATCTTGGTGCTTGTACAGAGCGGACGCAACTGCCGATCGTCATGATTCAAAAGTGCGACTTCCTCAGCATCAGATTCGGTGTTATGAAGCTCATGTAATACTGCTTTGCTCGGTCGCGAAGCGTTCAGACATTTGTGGAGGACGTAAAATCGTTTCCTGTGATTTCAGGTAAATTTTCAGATTATTTCTTACTTATTAGTTGCTTATTTAGTTGCACTAGGGAAGATCATGGCGGAACAGCGCAGCACTGAGCTAGATTTCGGACGCCATGTTCTTCTATATATACCTATGTGCCACTAAATAAGCTACGCTTCAGAGTAACAACACTTGTTCATAGCGGCCGTGTTCCAAAATTTACTCGATCTTACTCCAGGGTAAGAGTTTTGTACCTTGGCACTCCAAAACCTACCGGCGTCCAGCGTTCTTCAATCTGTGTTGTCACGTGACACGACCCGCCGGAGTAACTCGGGTTCATTTGGGTAAGATTTGGAACACAGCCAGTGTGGCTTAAAATCATGGTTGCCAGTTTTCTGAAGATTGTTCTGAAATCACAGGAAACGCTTTTCAGTCCTCCACAAATTATTAAACAGTTCGCGATAGAGCAAAGCAATATTATATGAGCTTCCTAACACCGAATGTAATGCTGAGGAAGTCGCACTTTTGAATCATGACGATCGGCAGTTGCGTCTACTTTGCACAAGCACCAAAATGTCAGCGCCCACAACAATGTTGGGGAACAGAGTGCCGATACTCTAAGCGCAGGTAACGTTGAAGCGCAGCTCATTTTGTGGCTCTAGTTCTTCCCTTAAGTGGCGCGCGGCACGTGTCTCGAGCATTTCCACAAAAATGATTGATGCCACTTTCCAAGGACACAACCTGGAAGCGGGTTTGCAAACCAGTATTCAGACGAAGAGGAGGCCGATATAGGACATAGGAAGTGCAAAACTGCCACTTTATTTCTTTTTTGTTTTTAGCTTTAAATAGTCTAGCTACTATATATATATATATATATATATATATATATATATATATATATATATATATATATATATAGATAGATAGATATATTTAGAGCTGAATTTAAAGCTAAACAAAAAAAGAAATAAAGTGGCAATTATGTAAAATAAAATATATATATATGGAGTGGTTTCATTTGAAATCGAACACGCTTGTCGGGGTGGGTCCTTCGATTTTTTTTTAAAAAATATATGTAATTGCCCCATTTCTGGGAAGAACAAAACAGCTTTTCAAAATTTTTTAAAAAATATTTCGCTTCACGAAAAATTATTGAGTGGAGCAGGGTGAAAATCGGTTTTTTACTCCGTGATTTTTCTACCCAGTTCTGTACGCTGGTATAAATACGGGAAGCATACAAAACTCACAGTAATTTTTTGTGCTTTTGTATGTTACTTCGACTATTTTTTAGTTGAAAGGAAAATAATTTTGTATTTTTGTTTATTGAGATAAAAAATGCCAAACATCGTCTCTTTGACAATCCGGTGACATATTCAGAGCCTTGTAACTCATGAGTCATTATATTTGTCGCTTACCAAATACTATGCGGGTGTAGCCCTATTCATGGGCTATCGACGGGCATAAGTTTAGTTTATTTTATTTTCACTGAAATTTTTATATAAAATTTGAAATATCATCGAAAATGAAATTTACCGATATTTTGAACCCACTTTTTTAAAAAAGGCCATTTTTTATTTCGTTCAATTTTTTTATTATTGCTGCCGATCATATTAACTTTCAATTGGCTTGATGCGATTTCCCCCTTTTTTGTTGTATCTTCTCCAGAAGTGATCAAAATCACTCCCACGTGACAATGCGGTGACAACTTCAGAGCCTTGTAACTCATGAGTTATTTTATTTGTCGCTTACCAAATACTATGCGGGTGTAGCCCTATACATGGAATATCGACGGGCATAAGTTTAGTTTATTTTATTTTCACAACTTTTTTTTATATAAAATGTGAAAAATCGTCGAAAATGAAATTAACCGATATTTTGAACCCACTTTATTGAAAAAGGCCATTTTTATTTCTTTCAATTTTTTTTTATTATTGCTGCCGATCATCTGACTTTCAATTGGCTCGATGGGATTTTCCCCTTTTTTGTTGTATCTTCTCTAGAAGTGATCGAAATCGCTCCCGCGTTCTCAGAACGGCCAAACGCAGTTTCCGCAGGTCGGCTTCGCTGCAAAGACTATACTGTTTATTTGTGTGTTCAAATGCAGCGGGTAAATTCATTTTGATTGAGTACACTCGTGCTTGGCTACATATTGTTTATTTCTTAATTTTTAATGATGGCAACTGAAATTCCTTAGTCCGATCGTTAGCGGTACAGCGGATGTTCCATTACCTTTATTTATTCCCAAACCAAAGCAATGTGTGCCTAGCCAAAGTAAATCTACCGTAGCCAATTAAAATAAAATCGTCAAATCGCTTTTCTATATTCCAGAAGGCTGTACAATCTTTGCATTAAGCTTGGTGCGACAAAGTGGAGAAACTAAAAGTCTACAGAGACATTAAGTGACTGCTTTCGCTGCCTTCAGTGCATGTGGGAATCGTTGCTTCTTGGCATCAGAGATATCGATCAGTCTTGAACAAAACCAAACACTTTTATTTTTAACTGCACACACTCGTTCAAACAGAAGGGCCACCGTCTCGGGTTCACCGCTCGCTCGCTTTGGCTCCAGTTTTCGTTCTGTCCGTCTCGACTTACCACGCTGTTGAACTTCTCGGCTGCATCCGACCGCTGCGGTACAAAGTTCAGCTCGCCTCCCGCGCTCGATCGTCTAAGCAGAGGCAAGCCGATGCCGTTGTCAAAAAGTTCCAATATTGCGTTGCTCGTGAAGTGAACTATTTAAAGCACAACAAAATATTGTTTTACACGTGCATCCTAAATATACTAGCGTTAATTAATAAAAGTGTCTATTTATCGCCAACTGGTGTTTGTGTTCTGTAAAACATTGTCTTCGGTTCATGTAAACTCTGTCCGTTTTCCTCACTTTTGTTCTGCAAACTGCTTTTCCTTGTAAAAGAGGGGCATGTGATATTACATATTTTTGATATACACGCTGACAATAAAGAACAGGCAATTACATGGTTATTTGAACGCACGCGACAAGACACATCATGGACTGGCGCCCGTGCCGGATGCTTCCTGGGTGTAACGGAGATGGGTCTATAGCGCGAAGGGCCGGGCGTGCTGTACGTGCCTTACAAGCTGTGTATAGCACAAACAGATATATGACCCCGGTCTGGCTACATGAAGGGCTCGTTCCGCTTTCTCCGCCCTTTGTGCCCTGGCTTTAGACATCGGATAATGGAACATCCGCTGCACCGCTAACTATCAGACTAAAGAATGTCAGTTGCCATTATTAAAAATTTAGAAAATACAATATGCAGCCAAGCACGAGTGTTCTCCATCAAAATGAATTTACCCGCTGCATTTGAACACACATAAGCAGTTTAGTCTTTGCAGCGAAGCCGACCTGCGGAAACTGCGTTTGGCCGTTATGAGAAAGCGGGAGCGATTTCGATCATTTCTAGAGAACATACAACAAAAAAGGGGGAAATCCCATCAAACCAATTGAAAGTTCATATTATCGGCAGCAATAATAAAAAAAATTGAAAGAAATAAAAAAATGACCTTTTTCGATTAAGTGGGTTCAAAATATCGGTTAATTTCATTTTCGACGATATTTCATATTTTATATAAAAAATTCTGTGAAAATAAAATAAACTAAACATATGCCCGTCGATATTCCATGTATAGGGCTACACCCGCATAGTATTTGGTAAGCGACAAATAAAATAACTCATGAGTTACAAGGCTCTGAAGTTGTCACCGCATTGTCACGTGGCAGTGATTTTGATCACTTCTAGAGAAGATACAACAAAAAAGGGGAAATCGCATCAAGCCAATTGAAAGTTCATATGATCGGCAGCAATAATAAAAAAATTGAACGAAATAAAAAATGGCCTTTTTTAATAAAGTGGGTTCAAAATATCGGTAAATTTCATTTTCGACGAAATTTCAAATTTTTTATAAAAATTTCAGTGAAAATAAAATAAACTTAACTTATGCCCGTCGATAGCCCATGTATAGGGCTACACCCGCATAGTATTTGGTAAGCGACAAATATAATAACTCATGAGTTACAAGGCTCTGAAGATGTCACCGGATTGTCAAAGAGACAATGTTTGGCATTTTTTATCTCAATAAACAAAAATACTAAATTATTTTCCTTTCAACTAAAAAATAGTCGAAATAACATACAAGAGCACAAAAAATTACTGTGAGTTTTGTATGCTTCCCGTATTTATACCAGCGTACAGAACTGGGTAGAAAAATCACGGAGTAAAAAACCGATTTTCACCCTGCTCCACTCAATAATTTTTCGTGAAGCGAAATATTTTTTTAAAAAATTTTGAAAAGCGGTTTTGTTCTTTCCAGAAATGGGGCAATTACATATATTTTTTCAAAAAAAATCGAAAGACCCACCCCGACAAGCGTGTTCGATTTCAAATGAAACCACCCATATATATATATTTTATTTTATTTTATTTTTTTTTGCAAAACAACGTTTGCGTGTTAAATGTGGTGGTCCAAACGGCCGCAAGGCCGCACCTTGTGCTTTCGATAATTTCGAACGTGGATGGAACTTGGATGGAACTTCGAATTCATTCGGAAATCAGAGCTAATTCTACGTTTTGTAAGCCACTGTAGTCTACGTATGTACTGTGTCGTATCTCGCGCCGCCTTTTGGTCGCTTCCTGGAGCGGCGGACGCACAGCGAAGAAGATCTAGCTCGAGATCGGCGGCGAACAGCTCCCGTGGCCCGAGCCCACCTCGAGCGCCCGACCTGCATGCGCAGCTGCGAACATGCAACTCGTTTGTTCCGGGAAAATTCTGCGCCACCTATGAGGAAAAGGGTGCAAATAAATAGTGGTTGAATCCCCAGTGTCTATGATAAGTGGCCCACGATCTTCCATGGCGTCAATTTCGTTGCGTGTGCTCGCGCACACCGGCGGCTGCTGGCCCGTGGAAACAAGCATGACAGTGTTTGGTTCAGTATTCTTTTAAGAAACGCAAGATGTGGCGTGTTTTGAGCGTGTTATTGTGGCTCCGAAGCCGATCAGACTGCTGCATCAGCCAATGAGAATGCCTAAGAAAGGACTGCGAAACAAGAAGAGTGATTATAATAGGCCGCTCTCTTGACGAATTCTGGTGCATGGTGTCTCGCAGTTTGTTTAATCTGCATGATTCATTCTCTGTGGGTCCACTAAACGTGTCTATGGTTTGGATGTATGGAACTCGACGAACCTTAGGGATCCTATACCTTAAATTCCCAAATATTTTATGTTCCTAATTTTTTCTTCCAGGTTCCGCTGGAATTCTCGAGAAATTTTGGTCTGCTCACGGCCAAGGAAATCATCGTCGGCGTAAAACCGCGCTGATATTCCCAGCAGCGTTCTGATTAGTGTCAGCCAAAACTCGCAGAATTGCATATACGCAGTTCATTTACACACAAGTTCAGCGAGTTTCCGAGCGTTCTTTCGCGAAGTGTAATAAATCGCGTATATTAGCGGATCGTCGGAGAGAAGTCCAACCGACCGTGAACGCAGCTGTATATAGATGTTCCTTTTGTGAGTGCGAAATAAAGGTTATATAAAACAAAATGTTTCTTTATTTTTTTTTCCATCATTTTTTTGTGACTAGATTCTTTTCCGGTGGATCGCCTAACGTCCACCTCGCCTCCTCCTCTCCCTCAGAAAGTAAGGGAGAGGTTGACACGAGAGCGAGCAGGGACGTGAGAACGAGCTCTGGTTCGAATTACTAGTGGGTGTCCCTTACAAAAACAGGGTCTCAACATTCTTTTTTTTTCCTTTTACTTATTGACGTTCCGGGATCCTACTGAAGTTCTTTATAAACGCACTTTGTTTTTATTATTGTAACAAAAAAAAAACTTTCAACAGAAAAATTATAAATTTTTTGTAAACTTATTTATAGAAAAATATATAAAAGGAAATTGTATTGACGTTTTTTGTAGGTTTTTTTCTACAAAAATTATAAAAGCAACTAATAATGTTTTTGTTTAAATGATTTTATTTAAAAAAAATATTGAGGTTATTTTTTTATTTTATGAAAGAGAAAAATTAATTATGTTTTTTTTCTTTTTAGTAAAAATATTGAGGACATCTTTTTTGTAATTTGGAAGAGAGTTTTGAAGAACAACAGCTCACATTTTTTTAATATTGAAGAGAAAAGACATTTTCTACAGATTTTTCCCTGATGGCATGTTTGTAAGAGTTCTAAAATGATCGTAAGTTGCTTTGCACTTATTTTTCTTTTAATCTAGGATCTTTTTTTCTTTTTTTAATCAAAGGACAAAGGCAAATTAAGAAGGACCTTTTTTCATTCCTCTCTGTTCCTATTTAATAAAACATTCTGATAACACAACACTCCTAACATACTGCAAAAATGGTTTCAACTCGACATCTGTCTATAGGAAAATTCTAATTTTTTATGGCAGTGTATAGCGTTACGTCCAACGTAACACAAATAAAATTAAAGTTACGTCCGACGTAACATAAAAGTTCGCTGTGCCTAGCGTTACGTCCGGACGGACAGCTGAAATGCGTTAAACTAACCCCCTCCCCTCCCTTTCTCGCCTGTAAACACTGAAAAGCGAAAACATTTCTTCTACGAGCGTTTTTTTTTCTTATTTAGAATATTTGATGTCATTGCAAAGCATTTGGTTACATCCTTTTAAACAAAATGGAAAATCCTAGAGGCTTCTATCCTGCAAATTGATGTCTGTATTCGAATCCGCCTGATCGCTTGAAGTGCCCTACCGTGCCTGCGGGTGGAGTCAATAGGGAATCGTAGTAGACCGTTTTTCTCCTCCGCTACGGTATCCCGGAAGAAAACGCCGCACCTGCGCATGCCCGCCGCCAACCTTATCTGCATAGTTCAAGGTCTTGTGGGGGATTACGCAGCGCCATCCGGGTGCTTAGCGAGCTGCGGAAACGGTCTACTACAATTCCCCAAAGAGAGTTTTAGGGAACCGTTTTCGCACATCCGGTATGGTACGATTGGCCCTTCGGTACCAACTGCGCATGCGCTACCGCAGAAGACTCGCATATGTGCAGTGCGTACCGGAGGCACCATCGTACCGTATCGGATGGGCAAAAACGGTTCCCTCAAACTCTCCAACACCACCTACTGGGCCTACGAAGTCTCACAACGAACGCAACGCTATGTGGACAGCAAGTCGTCTGCTTCTTGCGCAGGATTTGTGGAGACGGCAGAACGACACCGAGCTGTGATTGACTCTGATTGACAGGATAGTGGGTAGACACCAATGCTAGATGCCCTGAGGTTTACGCACGATCTTTTTTTTTTTCAATTATTCATTAAGAGTTCGGCGTTCTGACATCATCGCAACCCCCGTGCAAGAAGCAGATGAACTTCAGCTCCGCATAGCTCGCAGAGAAGCCAGTGGACGCGTCTGTCGCTTTGTCGTCGTGCTTAGGCTTCCCGTACGAAAATGTCAGATCCGAGCGGTTCCAGTTCGGATCCGCGCGGTTCTAAACTTGTGGACTGTTCAGATCCGCGCGAATCCGATCTGGTATCGCGCGGCTCAGGGTCTAACCAGTTGGATCCAGTGAGACGCAATGCACTGGAACCGCACGGTGATGGGTGGAGGTCTGCTCTCAGCTGAAGTCTGCTTCCAGCCAGCGGCCGCGCCCAACACCTCCTATAGTCGGTTACAAGTCAAGAAGGTAGCGGCAAATGCCCCTCAAAGGGAATTTTGTATTCCTCCGCCACCAATCGCGTCCCGTTGTTTCCGTGACGTCATGACCTGCCCGAACCAATCTTGTTTTGGCAAATGAATATTTTCAACATGGCAGCCGGGCAGATTTTCTAGGACTCCAGTATCTTGCAGCAATTATTCTGTTTTTTAACGCGGTATTTCACTTACCCGAGCTTACGTCGCTAAGTCGTAACCGCGTCCACTTTTATTCGCAATAGGTTCTGCGCGACAGCGTGAAAATCCAGCGATAGCATTGCCATCGAAAAGTTCGATGCGGGAGTAAGGCCTAGCATCGCACATACGTCGAACGCCGTCTGCTTCTCTGCCTCAGGTTCCGCCCCAGCATCGTGACGGCAGCGGCTTTTCTTCGCAGTGGTTTCCGTGGAGCGACGTTAAAATGCAGCGGTCACCAAACTCTTCTTTATAAGTGTAGTGGGCTGTGCGGGAGGGGCATAAGTGAACCGCGAACACAGTAAGTGTCTTCACCCGATTTCGACCGTATCTTTGCTGGCGTTAATAAATAGTCTGTCTACTGAAATGACGCCTTCGAAGCAGTATGTATTCATCTGTGAAACGTGGCGTCCTTGTCAAGTTTCCGCGTCGCAATCAGCTGCCCGCTAATCTATGACTGCGATAGTACCCGCGGGTGCACCCTCGTTCACAAAAATGAGCTGTTACATACATGTGGCATACAAATGATAAAGCCAGTGATGCGTATGTTACAAACATTTAATTGATATTGTTCTGGACGTTAAGAAGCTGATGTCTTCTTTTGGAAAAATATCAGAGAATTTGAGGGAAGCAGATTTGGTTCTCTCAAATGCTTCCGAACATTCTGCTTGCTCTCAGAGGCCCTGTCAGTCGTATGTTTATGCTTCGAAACCCGGGTGCGTGACGCGTGTACCCCCCTCCGCCGTCGCGTCGCGTCGCGTCGCGGCCTGAGGTATTACCGGTAAACACGCACCAACTTTTCCAATTTACTTTAGAAGGAAAATGTGTCCACAATATTGGATCGCAGCATTGGTTTAATAATTTGTAAAAGATGAAAAGTATGTCAATAAAAATTGATTGCAAGGCTAGCTTCCCGCTTCATGAATTGTGATTTTCTTATATGCGAAATATTTGTTTAAATCAAAAATTGAAAGCATACCGAATACTCAGATGTCCTGATCTTGGTCCGAACGCAAGTGGCAGAATGATTTGTCTTTATAACAATAAAATCAACAATGTTTGAATCAAGCAACAGCTCAAACCGCCTAATTACATTTCTGATGTATGTTATATCTCTGCACTATACCAGGCCGTAGCCGCGAACGAGCTCTTCAGAGTCTGCCATCATCTTTCTGGTCTGCCTTGGCAAAGACAGACTCGTGTAAAAAACATATTGAGCTTCTTGGAGGCAACTTCGCAGTCCTCATTGTCGGAGCTTTCATGAAACCATCAGAAAGAAGGGTCCCTGTCGTTTCATCGACACATGTTTCATCAACTTTTTACGACTCTCGTTTCATCGACACTGATTGTTTCATCGATACTACCACACTGTGCTGTGAAGTTTCATCGGCACACAAATTGCACGCTGTAGGAACATTTTGCTGTGCGTTTATCACTGGGGCACATGTTAAACTATCCGACCCACCCAGTTCACGACGCTTTGCGGCGACAGTCTCCAGGAGTTCATTACAAAAATGTGGACCCACCCAGCCCACCCGTACATGCCGCTTCGCAGCAGCGTGTAAGGGTGGTCGTGCCCCGTGCATGTACCCGTACCCTTGCTCACCAACAAACCAGTGCACCCCTAACCAAACAAAAATGTTGTCGACGAAACATAGCAAGATATGTCGATGAACGAGTGTCGATGAAACAATTTGTTGATAAATCGTCGCAGCGTTGATGGAACAAACTGTCGGGGAAATGTCATTTGATGAAATGAGTGGCACCGCACAAAAAGCCTGTTTCCGAGCCGCGTTACTTAAACACTATCGCAGGCATCATTTTTAGATACCCATTGCCAGACAAAATGCATTCTGAACAAAAAAAAGAAAATGAATTTCACGTCCCTCTGCTGTTAGTTCACGACCTGGAATTGGATAAGGAGCCATCAGGCAAATTTGAAATGGTTCTGGACTGGACAACATGGACTCATCATCGGCGTTATTGGTTCAAAATTATGACGAGTACAGCGGGCTCGGGCCTGAGAGCTAAGGGTTAGCGTGGGGCTCCCCAAGCCGAGGGGTATGGCAAGTGCACACCGACAGTGGGAAGCGACCACCTACTTATCTGATCTCGTTGCAAGCCTTAAACCTCAGCCTTCAAAGGGCTTTGCATGATTCGTCGTATGGGATAACTTGTTAGCAGCCCATTAGACTGATCCTACAATTCCGCTCCAACAGTACATCCCCAGGCCTTCCAGGAGCCGACCCACTTGATCTGGGTGCGAGAAGGGATCCCAAATCGTGACCTGCACTATATATTTGACCCCTGGGCCAGCTGATGGGGGCACTACAGCAGCACCAACGGAAAAGGGGATTAGGCCTTTTACAGACTAGCATCACAAAACCCAGAAATACCTCCATTCATTCTAAACCAGTTTTAGAAGCCACCCAAGCACTCAAAAACGACCTTTCAGTACTTCACAACTCTGTCCTCGGCAACAAGTCAGGCTGCAGTCTGTGCATCATGGTTCTTATCGGCTTTAAAAAGGTTTGATTAAATCCTCTACATTGCACTAGTCCGGGAGGCTCAAAACTGAGGTCTCTATGGAAGACCGCTTCACCTCATCACAGCGTTTCTGCAAGACGGACGATATCAAGCTTGAGTCGAACTGAACTAGGCCCAGTTAATGGCATTGGCATTCCTTAGATCTCCGTCCTCTCACCAATTCTTCATCAATGTTGTAGCTGACTTTTCCTCACGTCAAGCAATCGGTGCTGTTTTTACGATATATTTCAAGCGAGTACAATGGCGCCTCTTAAATTCAGGAAATCTATGCCACACCCCTTCAGACCGCACTTCGGCGCACAGGGCAGCCTGCTCCTCATCCACTACGAGGTGTTAGCCAAGTCGCCGAAGTGCGACCCAAGAGTCATAATGGCCGTGGACTTCAAGGGAACTTTCGACGTCTCTATTATGCTTTGAAACGGAGCACTAGCACTGGGATTTTGCTCTCCACTGTGCTAACACAAGGTATTGTTATCCCCAGGGTGGCCTCAGTCGTGTGAATGGCCACAGACGTCCCGTTTATGTTTCGAAACAGATCACTGGCAGTAAGAGTTAGCTGTCCACAGTGCTCACACGTTATTGTTGTTTTTAGAGGGGCCTCGGTCATGTGAATGACCACTGACGTCCAGTTTATGCTTCGAAACAGATCACTGGCAGTAAGAGTTAGCTGTCCACAGTGCTGACACACGTTATTGTTGTTTTCAGAGGGGCCTCGGTCATGTGAATGACCACTGACGTCCAGTTTATGCTTCGAAACAGATCACTGGCAGTAAGAGTTAGCTGTCCACAGTGCTGACGCACGTTATTGTTGTTCTCAGAGTGGCCTCGGTCATGTGAATGACCACTGACGTCCAGTTTATGCTTCGAAACAGATCACTGGCAGTAAGAGTTAGCTGTCCACAGTGCTGACGCACGTTATTGTTATTCTCAAAGTGGCCTCGGTCATGTGAATGACCACTGACGTCCAGTTTATGCTTCGAAACAGATCACTGGCAGTAAGAGTTAGCTGTCCACAGTGCTGACACACGTTATTGTTGTTTTCAGAGGGGCCTCGGTCATGTGAATGACCAACTGACGTCCAGTTTATGCTTCGAAACAGATCACTGGCAGTAAGAGTTAGCTGTCCACAGTGCTGACGCACGTTATTGTTATTCTCAGAGTGGCCTCGGTCATGTGAATGGCCAACGACGTCCAGTTTAGGCTTCGAAACAGATCACTGGCAGTAAGAGTTAGCTGTCCACAGTGCTGACGCACGTTATTGTTATTCTCAGAGTGGCCTCGGTCGTGTGAATGGCCACAGATGTCCCATTTATTCTTTAAAGCAGAGCACTGGCAGTGATCTGTTGTTTTTCTTAGACAAAAAAGAGCTTATTTGCAATCAAAATTCTATTTGTTGCGTAGCAAAGATGTTTGGACAGCGGGAAGGGCCAATATGGCATCTGATGTCTTTGCCGTAGATGGGCTGCAAACTTTTGTTTTTGCGAAGTTGAAATCTATACTTGTGATTCATGGCACAGTGCAATGTATAGACCAGCTTAGACATTATCGTAACAAAAATAAAAAGTTTGTCTGGTGGCTGCATATCGAAATGTTATACGGCAACGAGCAGAGAAGCATGACAACATGAGACACGGGAGGTCAGTGGTGGACAAGAACAACGATCCGATTTTAAAGCATATGAGTGGTCCTTAAAAGGACCGTTTTGTGTTCCGAGATGTTCCACGCTTTCTCCATAATGGTGGCGTTAAGCTTCGTCAAAGGGCTCGACACCAGACAGGTCACTCTCGGATGGGGTGTCCTCTCCATCCAGCTGGATGACGATGGGCTGGATGTGGGCACTTGTGGCACCGCCTCGTCGGAACGTTGCTTCGATGTCAATAACGTGCCTGACAGCATTAACCCAGTTGTCAGTGGTGACCTTGTCAACTTCTTCGTTGAGGAGTGTCCCCACGTCGACAATCTTGAACGTCGTGTTTCGGGCAGCAACGCCGTTCTTGATCTGCGCCCATATCAGTTCAATGGGGTTGAACTCGCAGTGATACGGTGGGAGCCTGACCACAGTGCAGCCAGCCGTCTCGGCAGCAGTGTCCACACGATACTTCAGGTGCTGTGGCTTCACCAAGGCCACAATGTCGAGCAGCTGCTTCTTCAGCATCTTGGGGTCCCATGAAACGTTTTTAGACGTCAGCCACTGTCGGATGTCGTCCTTGCGGGAACTCGTCGTCGGCACTGCTTCCAACCGCCGTGAATGGTAAGAAGCGTTGTCCATGACGATAACGCTTCCTGTCGGCAGTTTGTCGAGGACACCGTCGAACCACTTCTCGAAGCGGGCGCCATCCATTTCCTCGTGGTAATCGCCGGTCTTTTGTCCACGGAACACGTCCAGGCAGCCGTCGACGAAGCCTTCATCGCTGCCGATGTGGGTGACAATAAGACGCTGGCCCTTCCCCGATGGCTGCTTGAGGCCAGTCGAGAGACCACGCATGAAGGCGTCGTGAGACGAGGCCACGGTCGTGTCTACCCACACCCTTGAGACAGTGTGCCCTGCCGTCACCCACGTCTCGTCCAAGTAGAAGATCTTTCGACCATCTTGTCGGTGACGTGCGATCTCATGCAGGTACTTCTGCTGCCAGGCGACGATGTCCTCTCGTTCAATCAGCCGCGAGTTTCGTTCCCTCTTGTCATGCTCGAATCCGATGTCGTGGAGAAGGCGACGCACAGTCCAAGCCTTCAACGAGGGAAGTTCAGTGCTCGTGCAGAATTCGGCCGTTATCTTCTTGACCGTGGGGACCTCGTTCCGTCGAAAGAAACGGTGGACGCACGATCTCAGCGCGCACAACGTGAAGTCGCCGTACCTGACTTTGCGCCGCCTCTTGCCTTCACTTGCTGGGCGCTTCCGAGAAGGTGTCACAACTTGTCCCTCGGTTTCTTTCGCCTGCTTCCTAATCTCGAGAACGGTGCGTACACCAACGCCAAGCAGTTTGCTGACTTTGATGCAGGACTCCTCCACAGTGAGGCCGGGCTGGCCGGGCTTGGCGGGCGGTTCGTGTCGCACCTGAACGTACGCGTTCATTATCAGCTGCCGTGCAACTCGGTTGAGGACATCGCCGCTCTTATGCTTCTTGTAGAGGCGCCTTGGCGTAGACGGCGAGGCTGCACCAGACTCTCTTGACGAAGCAGAATCGGAGGAATCGCATTCCGCTATCTCCACGTTGGGATTCATAACGGAAAAGAAAAGAAGACTTCGGATTTTTCAAAACGCGAATCGCAGGGGGTTTCAAAACCCGAAACGCATGGTTTTTTTAACAAACGGAGCAAATGCACGGAATGTACCTAATTCGTGTAGGAAGGTTATCAAGCTAAAACCAACAACCATATATGCATTACTTATAAAAGTTACAATTTTCGTTGCACTGAAGCCACTGAAGCCTTCTTTTACTTCAACCTTCCGGAGCGAGTAATTTGCCTCGGCTAGGTGGCGCAAGCTGCCGCCGTCTACAAGGTCTGTCTGTAGCCAATATCTATCCATGGAAGCAGAAGGGGCGTTTTCAGCGAACTATTTTCTCGACTGCGGAGGCGTCTGAAGCGGGCGCATCACGCTTATGGGGAGGAGCTTCTACTACCTTCTTAGGCTCTTCTCGTGACGTCGCGAAGGAAGGCCATCGGGGCGATCGGGGCGCGCGTCGAAGCGAAGGCAACGCGCGTGGATCGACCGTCGTAACGCGCTTTTAGTCACATACGCGTGTCTTATTAGCTAAAATGAAAGCTGCACATAGCTAGGGGTATCGAAAATATTTTATCACACGGGCAAAATATTACACCGCTAAATAATCGGTATGAAATGGTACGAGGTAGGCGTATAGGAGAAGACATTGAGTCACGCAATTATTGCTGTAGGAATGCATATTTTACACAGAAACACTTCGACAAAATGGCGAGACACGCAGTGATTGGACACAGCAAAACGGATCACAGTTAAAAATCAGGTAGATGTAGTCAACGCGGACACGGCTAGACAAATGTCACTTACGATCATGTAAGCGATGTTATCGCGTGCAGTCACTGAATTCTTGCATCATACCTCGGCCCGCATGGCAAAAGTAATGTAATTTCGATCGAATGTCATTATGGGGTCGACGAGTCAGCTTGCGACGTTCGTATAATCACTCAAGACCGCGAGCTGATTAAGTCTCATATAATTTAATGAAAATATATTAACTTTTCCGTGGCAGGGGTACTAAACTTACGATTTACAGTCAACTAATTTACTTCTCCCTATGGGCTCGAGCTGCCTTAGAACATCTTGTTTTGTATACAATAATACTATTACATTAATACAGTTAAGATTCTAGTATAAAAGCGGTAAAGGCAATAAAATAACATTAGTATAAATAAACACATAAGCACAAACAACGCACTTTGTATAATCACACAAACTTGTTATTCACCTTCCAGTGAAAACTAGAATATTACTACGCATATTTACAAATGTCGACGCAACCGCACACGGATAACGACGAACAAGATGCCATTCTATCACGAAAAACAAAAACAAAGAAAAACAGACTGCATCACTTTACTCGCGTCCCACATGACCAAGAAACCCTTAAATAAGTTGTTTTTCGTATCCATACGTCCCACAATATCCGTGACGAAAACATTTGAACACGAACTTTAAATCTCTCTTGGTCGAAAGGAGGTCTATCGATAATCGACCAGTGTCATCGTTGGCTAGTTGCCAC